>JASVER010000004.1:9915560-10021793 GCA_030449065.1 Oceanodroma leucorhoa | reverse complement strand
CCCTTCCCTTCCCTTCCCTTCCCTTCCCTTCCCTTCCCTTCCCTTCCCTTCCTTCCCCTCCTGAAATAAGATTGCCTCTCCCAAACTGCTGGGAACAAGGGCTGGCCTGTGCTATCCCCAAAGCGTTTCCTGGGAGAGCACTGTCTATCATGGGTTAAAAACATAGCAGGGGCCATGCCCATGATGGCACAGTACACATGGTACAAGCCAGGGCTTTAGGGTATGGCCTGTCCTCACTTACAGATGCAGCCTGGCCACCTTTACACATGGGGATGCAGAGCCAGACGGGAATTCAAATGGATGAGAAAAGGATAGACCAGTCCTTTCCAAACTGGGAACACGGCGCCTTTCTTGCCAGATTTGAAGCCTGTTCCTTTACTCCATGTGATCTTAAGTGCTTAAATAAATGCAGCTCTATTAAGGGAGAAAAGCTGAAGTCAACAAGAATTTCAGGAATAAAAAGCTGTTGTAAGATAGCCAGGCCCCTAGGCACTGCGAGCAAAATTGGAGATTTTGGCCCTAAGCGTATAAGTGCCAATTCTCCCCTGCCCCAGGARGGCCAAGCTACTGGAGTTAAAAAAAATATCTGGGTGGTGTTGAAGAGCACAACGTGCTGCTGCCACCACAGGAGAGGTGGGAGGTGTGGGAGCTGGAGGGGGCACTAGAAAGGGCTACAGCACGTACCCTGCCCCTCATCAGCAGGAGGGGTAAGAGCCAGCCATCTTGCTGAGGACTTGCTTCAGGAAAAGTAACAGGATCCATCTTCCACTTTCCCAGAAGTCTGCTGTTCTGGCCAAATATTTACCTTGCTCAAGTTGGTCCTACTTGTACAAGTTTGCAAAAAGAGAACAGAGTCATGGCCAATTAATCAAAATTAACAAGGATAACATGAATGAACCAAGCAAAGTAATTAAAGCTTGAGGAGAGGGGAAAAAAAAACCTCCTAAGCAATTTAATTCATTCCTCTCCATCCCTTGGCCGCACCCAGGGTGTTGCCTTGTCTAGCTCAGCACCTGTGATATTGTCCCATAATTGTTTCAATAGGTAGAAGAAATAAACCAGCATGCAGGTGGTTTTTCAAATAGCGAGCCATCATTGACCTCAGTATCATGACTGCTCCTAACTGATTTTTGGAAGGGATGCAGTTACTTGTGTTTCAGGGCTGAAGCTGATCTCCAAGCACCAGAGACAAGGATAAGCTCTTTTGGTGGGGCATCTTATCCTGTATGTCACGTACTTTCTTTTAAAGCATTTAGCAGGGGTACTTGTCAAACCGAGGTGAAACAAGAGGCTGGGATCCAGGATGATGGTGACTCCCATGGTCTTTGAGGCTAGCCTTAATCTTGCTGCTGATCTGCAGTCTTTAAGGATGCCAAGTAACAGTGAAATGAGACGGTGTAAAGATCATGTTTATGAGTCTCCAACTGACATGCTCTTTCTTTCTCAAGTTCCCTTACACCCAAACGTGGTTTTGGTTTTTATTTTACTACCCTATTATTTACTGAGCACGTGTATCCAGGTCATAACTATTAATACAGCTTGAGTTGTTCAAGACAAATTCTTCTCTGAAAAAAACAAAAAGTGCTGTCTTGGATAGAGGCCAAGAAGAAAATGGCAAATTGGAAAGAAAMAGCTCACAATTCATGCAGAAAAGGAAAGTTAAGGGATAAGTGCCTGCCTTGCAAGGCTCCACAATGGGCCATTGTCAAATGACACCAAATCCTATACATCATCTCCCCTAGAAGTGAACAAAATTGAATTTGTTTTAAGAAGAACTATTACCCAAATCTCCGCAGGGGGAGAAGAAGCTGGAAGAAGCTGCGATGCAGTCGTCTCCCACTGAGCCTTTGCAGGAACTTTCTTTTGTTGGGAGAGGAACTCAAGTCAGCCTCAGAGGAACCGCTTACTGGGAATGTGAAACCACACAGATCCCTTGAGATCTTCAGGGATGATGGGCATGGCTAAGTTAGATGGTGATCAGCATGTAGCCAGGACTGGATTTTTTAGAAGTGTTTAGATCTCTCACTAAAAATGAAAATGCAGGTACCAATAATGACTAGTGAAATGGTGGTGAGGAGGAGCTGGAAGGACTCCTAGGCTCTCGAGTGATATGGAGGCACCAGGAGCTGTGGGACAAGACCTGCCCTCTAATTATTGCTCCAGTCAGCACTGTATTATGTTATACCCAGCAAACCCTTTCAGTGCAGTGTCTGAGAAGTGCCCTCTGCCAAATGTTCCATTCCTCTGGCAGACTGGGACTCCCCAGGGCCAGTAAATGAAACTACCCATTGGTATCTGCATAAAAGAGGCACATTATCTCCCTCTGATGGGAGTTCCTGCAAGAAGGGACTGTTCCAGCTTTTGCATCTAATGACACCAGACAGATTTTGATGCTGTTGATCCCCATTAGAGATTGGGCTCTCCTCCTGCCCTGGCACCAGGCTCTATTCCCTGCTGCATGGGTGGCATAAATGCCTAATCTGGGGTTATGCATGCCCCATGTGTTACAACATCAACTTTACCACCACCTTCCCTAGCTCCCTGCACTGTGTTTCACAGTGCCTTCACCTAGGATTTTCCCTCTCCTTTGGTACTAATGCTTGAGGGTGCTCTGCCATCTGGCAGGTCTCTAGGGATAAGACTCATCTCACCTAATTTCAGAGGTCAGCCAGGTGGGCGTGTGTATCTGAGTGGTTCATTCTTGGTCTCCCTGTATAGACAGTGGAAATGACACTTTTAGAACCCAATTTAGCTGACATTTTAGATGGACTTTAAGGTGGAAATGGATCATAGCTTAGCTGTACCTATTCTTGTCACTGAATATAAAAGGAATAGCTCAGATGTACATCTAGTAAACTGAATCCCAATAATTAAGTCTTGCTATTGACTCAAATGGGCTTTTGACTGAAGCCTCCTACATGACTCCTAAGTATTGAGTGCTGCGGGATGGCAGCTGAAATAAACTCAGTGGTTGCAGAGCAAGAGGTGTCTTGAGCTAACCCAGCAGAGACAGCAAAGACATCTCTGGATATGTCTGAAACTGTAGGTGTTCAAGAGWTGTTTCTCAGGTGCAGAGTGAGAGCCCTCTTCTAAAGACAGATGGCTGGAGCCTTTCTTCTCTCAGGTAGCTAATTCTGCTTCAGGCTGTTTTTTGAAAGCTTGCCGAGCCAGGTGTATTGCTCAGTCTTTCACCTATAGCATGAGCACCAGATGCTGGAGAGTGAGACTGAGTTTCTCCTTACTCCTGAAAGACTTCACACCCAAATCTCTTTCCGAGCAGGAAAGGGCCCCCAGGAGCCAGCTCTGAGGCATGTGATGGAAAAGGGACTTTCCCAGCCTCTGTGAAACTGCGTGGCTGGGTAGCCAAGGCAGAGGCAGACAGACGTGTGGGGAATGCTGGTTGAACTGAGGGGTTAAGCGTGCCTGGGCTCTGGTCCTGGATCTGAGGAACCTCTCTGTATTTTTTATTTAAACAGCTGCTGAATAAAATACACATCAACATCGCTGGGTAGAGACTGTCCACCTCTCACAGACCACCCCACTCACAACACGGAAACAGGCTTCAAATCCTTTATTTTCCTCTGAAGCAGACTAATCCCCATCTCTCTACCACGCTTTCTACAAGTGACATGGCCTTCACACATAAGCAGCCTATATCTGTTGTCTGAAAGAATACCTCTTCTWATCTCCCTAAATCTTCCAATTTCTTCTTTCCTTTACTATCAACTATTATTTTAATTCTAAAATCATACAATTTTATCCCTCTGATGCATGTTCACTCCAGTTAAAGAGAAATTATCAGTTAGTGATGCAGCTAATCCACAGACATGGTGCTCACTGGGAGTCTTTCATATCTGCATGTTGTATTAAAAGATATCCTCCAGCATGACAGGAGACCGATGGCTTCATAAAGGAATTTCAGAGAGGGGTTCTGTGGCCTAAATATGCCCCATCCCTTCTCACATTCAGCTCTTTTCCTTTGTACTCAGAGGAAGAGGAAATGATCATGGCATCCAAACCAGATTTGTGCAGGTATGTTGGTAAACAACTAAGATAATTGTTGTCTTGGGGAGCAGATTTGTGCAAGTTTATTTTTATTATTCTATATATATTACCTCTAAGGCTGCTGAAATTAAGCCAGATGCCATTATTTCTACTTGTGCTTCTCTGCCTGGCCATCTTCTGGGTCTGTTATTAACCTTCAGTTGAACTGACTATTATTTAATTTGCACCTTATTGTGAACCCTATCTTGTAGAAAAGGTGTTGCCTAAAGGAAGGAACTGGAACTTGCGAGTTAACCTCTGTGATTTCAGCACAAGCTGAGAACACAGAAAACCAACCCAGGAATTGTACTATCTTTTTTAAAACAATTTGTTGTTTAAACTTGAGGAGCCCACCCTGGAGATGTCTGTCTCAGATCCTTATTTCATCAAAGTCAACAACAAAATTCCTGTTGACTGATGCAGTTAAAACTGTACCCGGTGGACTTCTGTCCATTGACTTTTAAGGATTTGTCACTTGGGAATGGAAAAAAGTATGCAAAGTTGTTTTTTTTATATGGTGACTATTAAGATGAGCAACACAAAAGGACACTTCCTTGAATGTTTTCCCTCTAGTAAAACTCTCATTTCTGTTAAAACTTATCTTTAAGGTTTATCAGAGAAAGGAGCGCAGGACTCGGTGCCAGCCAGGGTGAGTAGAGGAGGGGCCAGATTCAGCAGTGGTGTAGCATCAGTTTGCTGGCTCGGCTCCAGAGTTCGAAGAGCTGCCCTTAAACATGCTTTTGGTTTAGGGCAGCACACTGTAAAGCACTTCCATAAAAGTTTTATTACGTGCTATTAAACCAGCGTTGACAACAGCTGTTGAGTGTAATATATTATCTATACTAAAATGCTGGATTTCTCCAGAATTTAACAAAGGTAAACAAAGTGTTATGCTGAGAGGGGCAGACGATTTCCAGGCTGGCTGAGGATGAGGGCATCAAAAGAAGCAGTCAGCTGAGGGTGACTGACGGGGAGGAAGATCTGCAGCCTCTGCTCTGAGTCACTKGGGGCCCTGCAGAACCCCAGGAAACTGGTGGGGGATAACAGGCTGGCCTTCTGCACTGAAGAGTGGCAGGAAACCAAAACGTAAAAGGTTTTATCTCCACTACAAGTCTCCCATTTCCTATTTTAAAAGGTTTGCTCCCTGCACTAAATTTCAATTTTAATGGTGCTCTGAATCTTTTTGCTTTCCCTGGCCCAGGAAAGGAAAAGTGGAGAGTTATCAGTACAGTTTATTCCCTGCTAATTAGTCCTGAGGGCTCTGCCTCACCTGTGGAGAAAGGGTTTAGGTTCTTCTCATCCTTGCAGAAAATAGTGGKTTTGTACTGGAGGATTAATTTATTCCACTGCAGATCACAGCATACGCAAAGGAAAATAAAAGAGCTCTACAGTAGATGCTTGTGCTAAGTGTTATTGGCACACGGCAGCAGACCCCAGGCTGGCAGCAGCCTCTCCTGCTTGGCTGCCTGCCCGTGGCAGCCTCAGCAGTCACACTCCCAGGCACATGATGTGCAGGATAGAGATGAACTTCAGGTTGGATTATTTCGCTTGTCAAGTGCAAGGCTCTGTGGAAAGCACGGCTGCAACCAGACACTCAGCCATCACAGCGCTTCTCTGAAAAGCCTTTTGCTGAACTGTGCTACATCCACTGCTTCTTTCCAGCTAGAGTGGAGCATTTTTTTAGTGATGGGCTTTTATGCCTCTCTCTGAGTTTTTTCTATTCTACCTTTCCGTGATGTTCAGAATTATGTTTATACATATACTGTATGTGACAGACAGACATCAGACATATGCATACACAGGCACAGTGAAGACACCAGTGTATGGACAGGCTATGGAGTGAAATGAATCTGGTCAATGGTGTCCTGACACCCTCTCGTCCATCCTCCGGCTCTGATGGCACTTCAGTAGATAGAAGATGCATCACTGTCCCACTTTTAGCCTTGTTATGTGACCACTAGACTACATGGTTTTATATTTTGACCTTTTTCTTGGAAGAGAATCTCATATTAACATTTTTAAAAGAATCAATACTTATAAATGAGACCCATGAAATCACGAGAGTAAAAGAAAGAGAGGGAAGACAAACGAGAAATTTTTGCAGTCTGCTCAGGCTGCATTACTTTCTGCTCAGTTATTCGTCTCACACACAGAGAAAGCTAAATCCTATGATCTACAAACCACTGATGTTCAGATGGTGCAGTTGTTTCACAAGCAATGACCTCTGCTAATTGCAGCAACCAATTTCATTTCTCAGCAGTGTCTCCCTGGCCTATGAGGCAAGAGCAATTATGTACAACACATATGCAGTACTGGACTGGATTTCAGCTCTGGTTTTAACTCCAAGGGTTTGGGGATCAAAAACCTCAGAAATGCAGTCAGAGGATGGACATTCAATGTTTAACATGTTTCAGACTGATAAATATCCCAGCTATAACATCAGTGGCTGCTTGGCTGAAATTGCCTCAAAGCTTTGCTCAGAAGGCAAATGCCAAATCACTACTTTCATCACTGAAAATTGCAGGAGTATTTCTACTGACTATTTTGTCCTTTCGTCRTCTTGTTTAGATAACTAAAACTGATTTCACAAACTCTTCTCTCAGCAAACACTGAACTGAAGTTGCTGGAGACAAACTCAYGGCTGGCTTAATAGCCCTGGGCAGTAAAGTCTTCCTTTTACCCACTAAAGCAGTAGTAATGCAAGCATCCCCACAGCACCTCTGGATGCTAGTAGACTTCAAACCACATGCTATTTCCAGAAAACATCTCAGGAGCACTCTTGCACTAAAACCTTGGCTCCAGACCTCCTGAATAGAACAGAAATCAATTGGACTGTTTGTGGTTATTGGGACTTTTTTAGGAACTGGATGCATTCATGAATTGTTAAGGCTATGTGAAACATGAGATTTCCGGGTGCTATACAGTAGCCATATAAAATATTGTCCACATATTTCCTTGTGCTAAGAATATCTTTTATAATGTTAATACAATTAATAGCAAGTCAGAAAGTATAAACATTCACTGAAGGAACTGAAGCTCTATGTCAAGAGGGAGGGATAACTGGTTCAGTTTTCTGTAAATGGGGAAGTAACTCTGTGTGGATAGACCATGAGAGGTTTGAGTTTTCTAACAGGATTGATGTGGTGCCTGTAACTAGAAGGACTGTACTCAGTGACCCTTTCTGGGATGCCTGCCTTTCACAGACTCCTTATGAAATCATGGAATAGTCATTGAAGTCATACCTAACTACACTAAACACGTTCCTGTGCAGCCCAGTTCCCAATTTAGAAAATAATAATAATAATAATAATAATAATAATAATAATAATAATAATAATACTGTCACACCTCAGAGCACAGAGCATTTCTGTGTAGCTCCCTTTAGTGCTCAGAGGGTGCTTCCCAAAAACAGAATGCAATTAAAAATTGTCATACACATACTTACGATTTTCCACCCCTTTTCCTGCTCACCCTTCCGCTGCTCCAATGGGTCCTAAGGCTGGTGGTTGCATTCTGGTGTTGGTGGGGGAGTTTCCAGCACCTGGAGTGCCTCTCTGGAGGAATATGATGTTCGCGTTGATGGTTTCCTTTTCCTCTCTTCAAGGTTCACCTGGGTCATCGTTTGCTAACACGCTTTTGCACCTTTGTTCTTTCTTCACCGGTCTGCAGCTCCATGTTGTACCCAAATTTACTGTAAATGGTGCATTTTACATATGTTAGATACTACTTCTTGTTCTCTTTGTTACCCCTAAAACCAGTTTYCTCCAGCTCTGGCTCTGTATTTCTTTAACTGACCATTAGGGAACTGTTTATAGCTCGAGGGTCTCTGGTGACAGCCTGCACCCCATCCCTTATCACCCCTTGCCTGTCCTCCTCTATGCTGCATCCTGTGTCCCTACTTCTCAAGACCTCTGCTGTCACACCAGGTCTGTATTTCTCTGCACCACATCCTAGAGTTGGAGTGGTAGATACCTCATTCAGTGCTGAATAACTGCCTGTTACTGCCTGGTATCCACCTAAAGCTAGGGCTGTGTCACACAAAGTAAAAGCTATTAGACATAGACACCTGAACAATTAGAGAAGTTGCTGTCACAGCTAAACCAAGTAAACCAGAGCTGCAGGCAGGTCAGGGAGAGTTTAGACAGGGCAAGCCTGATCAGCCTCAGTCCTGAGGCCTTGCAGACTCGTGTCAAAGCTTATGGCCTGTTTCTAGTGATAGCAATACTGTAGTGCAGGGCTACATGGTTACACAGTCCCCTATGGCCCAGTGCTGCCTGTCTCGGTGAAAGCAGAGCAAAAGCAAAAGCAACAGCAGAAGCAGATGTGATATTTTTTTGCTGTTAAGACAATGTGTGACCAACATTATGCTCAGAAGCTGCCTCTGTTGGCTAGTGCCATCGGTGGAATTTTGGCTTTTTTAGTCATGGGGAGGTTTACATGGCACCGGGCCTGCTGGCGACGGATGGACTTCAGCTGTATCAAAGGGGGAAAAGGATTCTCACCCATGAGTTGGCAGGGCTCATCGAGAGGGCTTTAAACTAGGTTCGAAGGGGGAAGGAGATAAAACCAGGCTCGCTAGAGATGAGCCTAGGGGTGGCATGCCAATGTCGGGGGTGAGGTCGATAGCCCAGCTCAAGTGCATCTACACCAATGCACGCAGCATGGGCAGCAAACAGGAGAAGCTGGAAGCCATTGTGCAGCAGGACAGCTATGACCTAGTTGCCATTGCAGAAACATGGTGGGATGACTCTCATGACTGGAGTGCTGCAATGAATGGCTATAAGCTCTTCAGAAGGGATAGACGAGGAAGGAGAGGCAGTGGGGTGGCTCTGTATGTTAGGGAGTGTTTCGATTGTACAGACCTCGATGACTGTGATGATCAGGTCGAGTGCTTATRGGTAAGGATAAGGGGGAAGGCCAACAAGGCAGATATCCTGCTGGGAGTCTGTTATAGACCACCCAACCAGGATGAAGAGGCAGATGAAGCATTCGACAAGTGGCTGGCAGAAGTCTCGCGATYGCTAGCCCTTGTCCTCATGGGGGACTTCAACTTGCCCGACATCTGCTGGAAATACAACATGGCAGAGAGGAAACAGTCTATGAGGTTCCTGGAGTGTGTGGAAGATAACTTCCTGATGCAGCTGGTAAGCGAGCCTACCAGGGGAGGTGCCTCGCTCGACCTGCTGTTTACCAACAGAGAAGGACTGGTGGGAGATGTGGTGGCCAGAGGCAGTCTTGGGCTTAGCAACCATGAAATGATAGAATTCTTGATTCTTGGGGAAGTAAGGAGAGGGGTCAGCAAAACCGCTACCATGGACTTCCGGAGGGTGGACTTTGGCCTGTTCAGGACACTGGTTGAGAGAGTCCCTTGGGAGGCAGTCCTGAAGGGCAAAGAGATCCAGGAAGGCTGGACATTCTCCAAGGAGGAAGTCTTAAAGGCGCAGGAGCGGGCTGTCCCCGTGTGCCGTAAGAAGAGCTGGCAGGGAAAACGACTGGCCTGGCTGAACAGGGAGSTTTTGCTGAGACTCAGGGAAAAAAGGAGAGTCTACCGCTGTTGGAAGAAGGGGCAGGCAACTCAGGAAGAGTACAGGGATCTTGTTAGGTCATGCAGAGAGAAAATTAGAATGGCAAAAGCCCAGCTAGAACTCAATCTGGCCACTGTCGTAAGAGACAACAAAAAATCTTTTTACAAATATATTAACGACAAAAAGAGAGCCAAGGAGAATCTCCATCCTTTATTGGATGCGGGGGGGGAACATTGCCACCAAGGATGAGGAAAAGGCTGAGGTGCTTAATGCCTTCTTTGCCTCAGTCTTTAATAGTCAGACCGGTGATCCTCAGGGTATTCAACCCCGTGAGCTGGAAGACAGGGACAGAGAGCAGAATACACCCCCCATAATCCAAGAGGAAGAGGTTGAGGACCTGCTATGCCAGCTGGACACACACAAGTCTATGGGGCCGGATAGGATCCACCCGAGAGTACTGAGGGAGCTGGCGGAGGAGCTTGCCAAGCCATTCTCCATTGTTTATCAGTGGTCCTGGTTAACAGGGGAGGTCCCGGACGACTGGAGGCTTGCCAATGTGACGCCCATCTACAAGAAGGGCCGGAAGGAGGATCCAGGGAACTACAGGCCTGTCAGCCTGACCTTAGTACCGGGGAAGATCATGGAGCRGTTCTTCTTGAGGGCGCTCACGAGGCAGGTGCAGGACAACCAGGGAATCGGGCCCAGCCAGCACGGGTTCATGAAGGGCAGGTCCTGCTTGACCAACCTGATCTCCTTCTATGACCAGATGACCCACCTAGTGGATGAAGGAAAGGCTGTGSATGTGGTCTACCTGGACTTTAGTAAAGCCTTTAACACTGTCTCCCACAGCATTCTCCTAGAGAAGCTGGCGGCTCATGGCTTGGATGGGTGTACTCTTCTCTGGGTAAAAAACTGGCTGGAYRGCCRAGCCCAGAGAGTTGTGGTGAACGGAGTTAAATCCAGTTGGTGGCTGGTCACAAGCAGTGTTCCCCAGGGCTCAGTTTTGGGGCCRGTCTTGTTTAATATCTTTATCAATGATCTGGACGAGGGTGTTGAGTGCTCCCTCAGTAAGTCTGCAGACAGCACCAAGTTGGGCGGGAGTGTTGATCTGCCTGAGGGTAGGAAGGCTCTGCAGAGGGATCTGGACAGGCTGGATCGATGGACCGAGGCCAACTGCATGAGGTTCAACAAGACCAAGTGCCGGGTCCTGCACTTGGGTCACAACAAYCCCAGGCAACGCTACAGGCTTGAGGAAGAGTGGCTGGAAAGCTGCCCRGCGGAAAAGGACCTGGGGGTGCTGGTTGACAGCTGGCTGAACATGAGCTGGCAGTGTGCCCAGGTGGCCAAGAAGGCCAACAGCATCCTGGCCTGTGTCAGAAATAGTGTGGCCAGCAGGAGTAGGGAGGTGACTGTGCCCTTGTACTCGGCACTGGTGAGGCCGCACCTCGAATACTGTGTTCAGTTTTGGGCCCCTCACTACAAGAAGGAYATTGAGGTGCTGGAGCRTGTCCAGAGAAGGGCAACGAAGCTGGTGAAGGGTCTGGAGAACAAGTCTTATGAGGAGCGGCTGAGGGAGCTGGGGTTGTTTAGCCTGGAGAAAAGGAGGCTGAGGGGAGACCTTATCGCTCTCTACAACTACCTGAAAGGAGGCTGTAGAGAGGCGGGTGTTGGTCTCTTCTCCCAAGTAACAAGTGATAGGATGAGAGGAAATGGCCTCAAGTTGCACCAGGGGAGGATTAGATTGGATATTAGGAAAAATTTCTTCACCGAAAGGGTTGTCAAGCATTGAAACAAGCTGCCCAGGGAAGTGGTGGAGTCACCATCACTGGAGGCATTCAAAAAACGTGTAGATGTGGCACTTCGGGACATGGTTTAGTGGGCATGGTGGTGTTGGGTTGGACTTGATGATCTTAGAGGTCTTTTCCAACCTTAATGATTCTGCTGAAGACCAAAATGATGCTGGGAAAAAGAATCATGTGAAGGCTCTGGAATGACTCCACAAAACTGGTAGGCAAATGCTTCCATAACCTAGAGGGAGCAGATAATTTGGAAAAAACACCTCAAGTACCACAGGCTACAAAGCTCTGACGTGTTCAGTTTACAGGATTTTGCTCTGCAACCTCTCCTCCTATATTTATAAATCATGATTTTCAGCTTTGCTAAGTCAGCTGCGAAAACAAAAAATTCTATAAAGCAAACTGGAGGAAGATTAGGAAAATGGTTCCTCCAAAACATAGCTCTGAGGAGCCTAAACCCATGGTTTCTCTCCCACACCCACATTTTATGTAAAATGTGTCTGGCTTAAGGAATTACTTTTACCAGCCTCCCCCCGGGCTGTGAGAGCACCCTGTGCTTGGCACCGTGGTGGTGGTAGACAGGGGCTGGCATGCAGGAGGCTTCACGCGGCCACAGGAGGTGACTGGCAGGGCTGGAAGCTCTCCTTCATGCTGGTGGGAAGGTTTCTGAGTAACACAGAGTTTTGTGCTGTAGGCTGGGGGCAGCCTCTTGTAATACTGGGTATTACACATTTACATAACAAAAATAAAGGAATGTAATAGCTGAATACATTATATCCTGGTTTTAATAGGAAGGAAAACCACAGCTATGTTGTGCAGCCAAACATGTTCTGCAGCCAGACCAAAAATGTGAAGATTGCCTCTCTGAGCCAGCTATTGTGTTTTAAAGGAAGGGGACAAAGATTTACAATCCCCACCCCGATCTGTGAAAGCTTGTCTTCCTACAATGTCAGGGTCAGATGAAATGCAACACTTCCATAACTGGTGTTTCTCCATGGACCATGAGAAACATTTGAAACCAAGTACTTGTCACTGTAATGTTTGCCATACCCTACCTTTGACTCATCCGAGACAGATCTGTATCTCCCACCACAGTAGTCATAGCTATCAGCACAGACATTTTTTAAGTTCCTCTCATTGTGTTATTTGTCAGACACAGCCATTAAGGGATCATTAGCAGATAAATGCTACTCAAAATCATGTTCTGACACCACTAGAAGGGCTTACTTCAACTTTTACCTATACCCTTGCATTTTTATGCTTACCTGAGGAACTGTGCTATACAGACCTTACTCAGTTCCCTTTAAACTTAAAGCTAAGTTTCTCTTCTAAGTTAAAGGGAGGAAAATCAGCCCAGAAGAGGCCTTCTAAAAACTGGAGCAGAGAGCTGAGAAAAGGACTGGCAGAGAGAGCTCATATGAGCAATCTGCAAATTCCCTTCTGTAATTATTTTGGTATCAGGAAAAGATGAGTCCGCTTCTTGTTCACACAGTCAGCATGTGACCCTTTGGAATGATAACAGGTCATTTTTACCCACTCTATATTGGGTTTGATACTGGGTTTGAACAAATCCCTGTTCCTCAAAGTGAAGCATATAAATCTGTGTGGGATTTCAGGTCAAGTTAGACTGAGCTGTGTCATACTGCCAATAAAAGTAAGCTGTAGTATTGCCCAGGACTAGCTCTCATCAGTTCTCTGATCCAGTAACCGCGTAGTTGTGTGGTTCCGGGGGCTGGCAGAAGGTGGAGTTGGGAATACATGGGCATAGGGTAAGGGCAGGGAGGAACCACCTCCACTGGAAGCAGCTTAGACCCAGGCGGCAGAGCTGCACCCTAAGGGCAGGTCTGCCCTGGGATTTCAGTGCTGTGCCAGGGACCTGCGCTGGCTTCAAGCACCACGCTTCGGAGCTGCCCAGATGGAGCAGCTCGCATGGATCTCCTTAGCAATAGAACAGAGCCTTGGTGCACGTGTTAACTGTTCACTGCCTCTGTAAACATCGAATCCCCCATCATGCAACTACTAACAGTTATCCTCACTGATCACGTGTCAGTCAGGTTTTAASCAGCAAAGCTGCATTGGCATCTGAAGATTTAGTTAAGCCTGCCCGCTACTGCCAAAGTCCTACCTGGATCCATAAACTAGGTGATCCTCTGCCTACATTGTCATAGGGGCACAAACTAAGAAGTGTTTTCAGAATATGCTACCCACACTGTTAAGTGTCCTCTATTCTGTGTATATCAATCAGATATTCACTGGCTGGAGAGAAGCACCAGGCCAGGGCACTGCTACGCAGCTGTGGAGACCCGTGCTCTAGGCACCACTTCCACAAATCCTGGAGTTACTTCTGCTTCTGCCTCTACACTTATTTAATTGTTCCCATGCACAGCTTCAACCTCACAACACACACAATTGCTTGTTCTGTGCTTTGTATCAACACGTGCTTACACATCCGTAGGTCTATTGCCTAGAGCTAAGTCCAGAGAGCAGATGGTCTCCAGCTGTATCATTGTGTGCTCTGGTTTCATCCATCTTTCCAGAGCTGAACCGTGCCCATTTGAGTGGGGTGTCTCAGGGTAGGCAGGAGGCTGGCAGGGAAACTGAGCAACAGAGCAGAAAAGCAGCACTGTCAATGTAGGACGCAGCCTTTTCCCACCAAGAACCGCTGCGCCAGTCCTAAGCATGGAGTTAGACATAGCATTCCCCTAACGGGGTGGGTTTGGTTATGGTTTGGAAGGTGAGCCATTCTGGCCACTGGGCTATGTAAGAAACATGGTGGGAACTCTGCTGTCCCGGGCAATTGTATCTTCCTGGTAGGGGCGATCCCTGCAGCCTCAGCTGGGAAGGGAGCTTTGCATTGCTTGTCTCACGTGGAGGCTGGTGTGATTAAGGAGTCACTTAATTGTTCTTACTGAGCAGCCTCGCTGGTGCATGACTGATTTATGCCACTATGTCTGCTGTGCCTCACACATAAAAAGCATGAGTTTAAGCACTTTAGTAAGCTCTGTTAAAAATTAGGCCATAGTATCTGACCTKATATTTCTATCATTATTTTCTATACTCAGTCTTTATGTGAAATTCATTGATTATATTAGGCTTAGGATCAGGTGCTGTGAACATGAAATCCACACTGAAATTAGAAACCCATGGGCAATCCATTGATTTTGGTGATATTTGCTCTGATAGAGTGCAATGTGTTCTCTGCTTGTAGTGAAAGACAGAAGAAACTGCCATTACAATGCTCAGGAAGCATGTCAAGTGCACACTAGAAATTTCGCCCACTCTCAGACAAGACCTGAAACAGAAACAAGCCAGAAACATCATCTCTGGCTTTGACGTGGCATCACAAYGAGCACAGCTTGGGACCCTCGATGGTTCAAAAGATATTTTTGGATCACTCCTGACCGGCTGCTGTTATAACCTGCAGTCATTGTGCATTCTGCAGCCAGAGTAATTACAGCTTCTTCTGTGTGCGAGGAACTTCCACTTTCTAGGGGGGTATGCCACTGTCGGAGMCCTAGCCTGACCCCGAGGTTTTGCAACACTCAGTGGCTCATACATATTCCAGGCAAAAAACCTCCAACCCTTTGTCCTTGGTTCATTTAGTCATTCCTGTATGTACAGCTTCAGTAACACAAGTGCTTTATTACAAGAATAGTCAGAATTTGAGGAATTTTTCTTAGTAATAGTACAGAACGTGTATTTATACAATAACTTGTAGAGGAAGGTGCAGCTTCAGTTAGCAATAACCATGTTTGCAATTTATTTGTTTAAAATGCATTGAAAAACTGGAAAATTCATTTGCTTGTTGATTTTTCCAGGCGTGTTAAGATGGCAATGAAGGAAGACAGAGAAGGAAGCACAGAGCGTCACAAAGTTATAACTTTACTAAAACTGCATTATAAACCTGGAAAATGGTATTTGGATTGTAACTTGAAATGAACTAATATCCTTAAAACATCCAARCATCCTTACCTCTGCCTTGCAGAGATGAAATCCCAGAGCCACCCCACTTATCTTGAGAGGGTGCTGGCATCAGCACATTAAGCATGGAGAGGGAGGAAAAAGGAGAGATAAAGAAATTATGAATCTGAAGAAGCAACTGATTTTTTTTTCTCTTTCTGCCTACCTGCAGCCTTGAGGCATTTCTGTGGGACTGAGTTTTGCACAGCCACRTTCTTTGGATGGGAACGACTGGCTTACATTTCTTTCCCTAAAAAGTGAGCCAGAAAGAAGCCATTGTGTGTATATCTGTTGCCCAGTGGCCCAGTGGAGGGAGGCTTTGTTTCAGTTCCTTGCACTATCATCTAAGGTGATTTAAAGTAATTTTTCTTTTTCTTCCCCAGAAAATGCCTTCAGCACAGGGCAACTCAGGGAAGGGCTAGGAGCAAAGGAGAAGCAATATGCTCTGGTGTCCCTGAGGCCAGACCATTACAGCCTCAGCAGTAWGAGGCAGCATCACACCTGCGGATTCTGACACTGTGTTGTCAGCGTGTGTCAGACGCCCAGCTCACCCCTAAAAGCAGGCCTACAGGATGACTTTGCTGGGGTGCACTTAACCTGTGCTTCACTGCAGCTCCTCAGGCAGCTGCTGGTTTCCACCCTCCCTGATGTGGATACAACTATTTGGGCAGAAACATAGCTCAGTTGAAAAACTGACCATTTTCTGTTATGTGTTATTTTCAGCCCAGATCAGTTCCTTGTTCATCACCTGGACTCCCAAGTGATGTCCTCACTTGGCAGTGAAGGGTGGGAATCACAGGAAAGGGAAGGAAGGAGTAGCATCATCTGGTGTCCTGCATTTTCCTGTGAAAGCATGGAGTCCAAGGGTGGATTCATTTGACCCAAGGGGTCACCTAGATTCCCTTTACAGCAGATGGAAGGACACAAGCAGCAGCGCCATATGACCCATTTCATCCTAAAGCAGTCAGGACAAATTGTGCCTCATGTGCACATTGTCCATAAAGAGAATTACGAGTGGCAAGCACATGTGCAGAGATGTAAGAGCAGATGAGGCCAGTCACACTCCTACAGCCTCTCAGGACCTGAAGACAGTACTGGAAGGGGTCTTGGGACCACAGGTATGTAAGGTTCACCTAATTGCTCTGAYGTGCCAAAGTAATTTTGAATGTTGCCCTTATTTTTTTCTTGACAGAATAGATTAAAAGGATTTTCATGCATCGCCACAGCYTGGGGACCAACTGGCTGGGAAGCAACTTTGCAGAGAAAGTCCTGGGAGTGTGGACAAGAGGTTGACCATGAGCCAGCAGTGTGCCCTTGTGGCAAGGAAGCCAATGTATCCTGGGCTGCATTAGGCTTAGTGTTGCCAGCAGTTCGAGGGAGGCGATCCTTCCCCTCTGCTCAGCACTGGTGAGGCCCATCTGGAGCACTGTGCCCAGTGCTGGGCTCCCCAGTACAAGAGAGATAAGGACATGCTGCAGYAAGCCCAGTGAAGGGTCACAAAAATGATTAAGRGACTGGAGCATTTGTCATAYGAGGAGAGGCTGAGAGAGTGGGAGATGTTCAGGCTGGAGAAGAGATGGYGCAGGGGGATCTCATCAGTGTGTGTAAATACCTGATGGAGGGCGGGTATAAAGAAGAGGAGCCAGACTCTTCTCAGTGGTGCCCAGTGCAGGGACAAGAGGCAAGGGGGGCACACTGAAATAAAGGAAAATCCATTTCAACATAAGAAAAAAATATTTTTACTGTTCAGTTGGTGAAACAGTGAAGCAGGTTGCCCAGAGAGGTTGTGGAGTCTCCATCCTTGGAGATATTCAAAACCTGACTCGACACGGCCCTCAGTAACCTGCTGTAGCTGACCCTGCTCTGAGCAGGAGGCTGGACTAGATGATGTCCAGAGATGTCTGCCAGTCTCAAGTACTCTTTGATTCTGTGATTTTTTAAAGACCTGTTTTTAAAATATTTTTCCTTCACATTGTCATTGCTGGGAAGCATTAAGCTTTTGTGGATGTCTCAGTGATACATCAGTAACAGTCAACATGGTTCACTTCAGTTAGCTCAGCTTTGAATTTTCTGGGCTCAGAAGAGGTGATTTGGGGTATGTGTTTCATGCTTAACCTTATCTTGCTGATGAGCAGCTTTATCTCCATTTTAATATACGTGTTTGTCTAGAAATATCTTTGGGCTTTAAAAATTAGCAAAGARTTCATAAATAAACACTGAACAACATCCCTTGCTATTTTTAATGTTTTGCTGTTATGAAGTCTGGTGGTAAAACCACTCAAATTTTTTCAACTTTTAAGGAGAGATTCAGAACAGACCAAAGCAGTCAGAGCACACTGGCCAGCAAAACCATGTTTGCATTGCCAGAGCAGCACAAAACCAGCCAAGCCTTACTTTAGTTCCCAAAAGTCTCATTTCCTTAGCACACTCTGTTATAAAGACCAGTATTTTGTGAGGGGCAGAATAGTTCTAGTTCCTCTTGTTCACATGTCCCTGATTCATTACAGAAAATACAAGCATTACAGGTCAATGGTAACAGTCAGACAGCTGCCAACTACAGTGTCATATAAGGTAATCAATAAATAGTCATTGTTTAGGGTGTTTACAATGTAATGTTTTTCTAAACCTAGTTGACGCATAAGATTACTCTGACTTTAAACTCCAGCTGAAGTTTCGATGATCTGTGTTTTTGCACTATCAATCAATCAGACTCATTTGAGACACATTCAAGACAAGGAAAGGACATGTGATGAAGCTCTTAAAGGCTCTAGAGTTGACACAAAAAATGGATGAACAAACCCACATGACAGTTCTTAGAAAGCTCAAGAGGTAAGAGCTGGCAGAGCATGTGCTCTATTTTGCAAACATTAAGTCCTTCAAGTATCAAAGTTAGGATTTGACAGTCTGAATGGTTAGACAGCTAGATGGGTAAAAAACTGATTGGGTGGTCAGGCTCAGAGGGCAGTGATTAATGAGCCATAATCCACCTGGATGCTGCAGMAGTAGAGTGCAGGGGTCTATCCCGGGACCTGTCCACTTAAACATCTTTACTGATGACCTGGAGGAGGTGATGGAGTCTGCTTTCATCAAGTTTGCATACAACACTGAACTGGGGACAGGAATCAGCCAATATGCTCGAGGGCTGTGCTGCCATTCAGAGGTACCTAGCGAGGCTGGAGGAATGGGCCAAAAGGACAAACTCAGCAAAAGCAAATGCAAAGTCCTGTACCTGGAGAGGAATAGTAGAATCATGAGATAACAGGATAATTCAGGTTGGATGGGAACTCAGTAGGACTCTAGTCCAGCCTCCTGCTGGGGAGGAGACTGGAGGGGGTATGGACATCCGTGTCCAGGTAACGTGGCCTGGTGGGGCGGGCTGAGATGGGAGGCTCTTTATTTTGACAGAACACATGTTTGAGAAACCACTCACCTTTCTTGAGATTCAAGTTCTGAAGTGCAAACTGTGGTGAAATTTTAACCTACAGGAATACTGCAGAAGACTACTTGAAGGATTTATTGCATTTAATAGTTTGCTATAGGACTAGCTCCTGGCTTTGGTGTAAAACAGGAGTATTTGAAACACTGTAGAACAGTAGGGGTTTACTGATGGTGTTTTTAAGAGAGAGTGCATACCAACCACTCTAAATAATCGGTCAGCGTTATTCCATGCCAGCTCCTGATATTAAGTTGGGAAGCGCCTTGGAAAGGCATTTCCAGGGCTGCAGAAGCAGGCAGCTGCCTGGCACGGGGCACGGGCTCTGCCAGGCATGGGCTGGCACAGCATGGGGCTGGGAGCTCAGGGAGCTTGGGGTGGTGGCAGGCTGCCCGCAGGGACGCGGGTGCTGCCAGCCCAAACCCAGGCTGGCTTTTCATCAGGGATCAGCCGAGACTGCAGGCTGGCAGCAGAGGTGGCAGAAGTGGCAGCCCTGGGGTCCCCAAGGGAGAAGTGGGGAGAGGGGAAAGACGTGGGGAGGCAGCAGGGGCTTGGAGGGTGCGGAGCTGGAGGATGGCCGGGAGGAGAGCTCRACAGGCATCTGCACTTCCAGAGCCCCATGGGAGTTTGTCAGCACAGCGTGAGCGCAGGGGCTGTGCCCCCATCTGTGCCCAGTGAGCTGGCAGGGACCGAGGAGCACCGCAGGGCTGGCCGCAAACCACGGGCAGCTCTGCAGGCGGCTCCCCGCCACCGGGCAGCTACCGCTGCCCTGGCTCCCACAGTACCACTGGGATCCAGGTCTGTCCCACACTCTCYGTGGACCCGAAGGGTGCAAACTGTCTGTACTTTAACTTTTACCTCCACAGGGACTCGCTATAAGTTGATGGACTTGGACTGACTTCAGAGTTTCTGTCCCAGATGAATGTGGCTTTATCCACACCTCTTTTTCTCCAAAATCGTTGATTTGGTAGCTCATGAATGCCTGTGCCATGCTGCCGTACCGGTTGCGTTTGTGCTGGTGAAGCATCACTCGGTTATTTCCCCTCTGATGGATGGTAGGTGGCACTCGGCATTGCTGCTCGCTTGCTGCAGCCTCGCTGGCTCAGGGCAGAGCCTCAGCCACCTTTCTGGGCTGAGTTTGTAGCGGATCCGTCAAATCCAAAGCAGGTAGCACAATGTATGCTTGGATAAAACCTGAATCCCCCTGTTTGTTACAGTGCGGGTCAAGAGTAGCGTCCACGTTGACTCCAAGGACAGCAGGACAGATTGAAAAGTCCTCAAAATATAAACATTTCCAGTGACAGCTGTCAATGATTTATAAACCATTCTCCATCCACATTGACAACTAGCACATGGATAATAAAGAATACAGTTAAGACAAAACATTTTGTACAATTACTGTTTCCTCAGATGGTCATATTATGTTACTCAGAAATGTAGTCTATTTTGTTGCTTAACTCTGCTCTGCTTGTGTTAAAACAAATGACTACTTTTGTCACCAGTTGGCTAAACTAATGCACATTTCCTGAGCTAATGGCAGGAACAAATAGCCACAAAAGAGTGAACTATTTACACATTTCTCCTTTGGGATACAAAGTTCAGAATAATTACCACAAACACAAAAGATGCTGTACTAGAGTTTTAATTAAAAACAAAAACAAAATAAAATACACACAATAATTTTGAGTTTGGGAAACAGAAACAAGTCCCATTCTTTTTTGCCACACAGGCTAATAACTATTTTTAATGTGATGCATTTGTATCACTAAAGCCATTTATCTCAACCTTTTTTAAGTAAAGAACTTAAACTTTGAGGGAAAAAATCCGCAGGCCATTTTGTATGGTCTTCCGAGTATTGGTTAGCAGTTTAAAGGGAGGGAAATAAATAAATGAAGTACTTCACATTTAGATAAACAAAATGATAATATTTTGCAAAAATTATAATTTTACAGCCATATTAAAAATATTACTTAAGCTTGGGGTGTGGGCAGAACACATCCTGGCCAGCTGCATGGAGTTACCCCTGCAAAGAGTTTTTAAATCAGTTTAGTGTAGTTTGAAAGCATGTTTTGCAACTATGTTAGGGTGAAGGGTCACTGGCAAGCCCTGGGGTACACGCTGAGTAACCCTGATTTTGGATAGGAAGTGCAGTGGTTTCTTTTGCCATTGGATACCCCAGGAAGATTGTGTCTGTCCACCCAGATGCACCTTGGGGCACTGTCTGCACTAAGCACTGTTGGTAATGTGTATCGCACTGGCATCCACCACGTACGATCAGCTGAAGAGATGCTTTGCTCTTCTTATTCCTTAAAACATTCTGACAAGTGGAACAAGACATTTCAATCAGGCTGTAAAAGGGTCTTATGTTTCTTCGGACACACACCCATACACAGGCACACCCTGCCWTTCAGAAACTGAAAAAAATCCATTAAATGCAAAGACGTATGAGAAAGGGCCATCAAAGAAGAGCCTGAAAGGGTAGGTAGATATTTTACTGACAAAAAGCCAAGTAAACATCAAATGTGCATAGAGTTATCACACAGTTTTACACATGGGTGAGGCAAATGTTCCCTTGGGAAGCCAGCTCCTCTCTCCCAGCACAAGCCCAGCTGTCAATAGCCGAGGCAGCGTGAGTGAGTTTCCTTTATATTATATGAAAAAGGAGAAATGTAGCCTCGACAGGAAAAAAAACCCAAAACAACACAAAACAAAACAAACAAAAAAGCATAAACAAAAAAACAACAAACAAACAAACAAACAAACAAACCCCAAAAAAACCCAAAAAACCAAAACCACCAAAACCTAAGGAAGAGAGGGAGTGACCATGGTCCCAAGCATCCAAGCATGCAAGGTAAAGCAGGGGAGAGGGTTACCACCCCTTTCTTCCTTCCTTCCTTCCTTCCTTCCTTCCTTCCTTCCTTCCTTCCTGCCTGCCTGCCTGCCTGCCTGCCTGGCTGTTCTGTTGTCCTGTCTTGCCCCAGGACTATCTGGTCTGCCCTTCACAGCATGGGGTCTGCTCATTTTTTTTCTTCATAATACACATACAAATTTAGTCTGGGAAGCCTGACCACACAGCTGACACTGGCTGTGGGGTTGGACAGGGGGGAGAACCCCCAACCCTGCCTAAAGAGGGAACTATGTATGTGAATGACCATGGCATGAGAGTAGACCAGGGCTAGTGGCCCAGGCTAAAGCTCTCCTTCCTCCCCTTTCCTCAGAAAGTTCTTAAAAATAGCTAGCTTAGTTTTTTCCTCAGTTCTGCTACCGTCCCAACAAGTATTTCCTCTCCCACTGTGCTGGGGGAGCACAGGAGAGCACTGGGTGCACTGGGTTGGTACTGGCGAGCTTCAGGGAGCTGGTAGGGCTGAGTGCTGCAAGCGTGCTGCTGTTTGGGCTTTTGGYTGGAGGCAGAGAGGGCAACATCTGTGATGCATGTCACAGCTCTGACCCTGTATCAGGGTTCAAGGAAATCTGTCCACCGTGGCAGATCTGGCCTGCATYATTGCACATGGACACTGAGACAAGCCCATTTTCAAGCAGTTTCTAACGTAGCCAGGCTGAGGAATACAACTAGCATCTCCACATGACAATTTTGTGATACGTATCCTATTCATGGTGGTATTTCCAGCTGAGGTCATGAACTGCAAATGCTATTTTGATTATTGGACTAGCCAAATMTGCAAATTTTTTGCCTTCATCTTGGATTGAAATTCCTGGAAGTGGTGACACAGGACTAACAACAGAAGTTTGTGAAGCTCTAAAACACTTCTGCTTAAATGTCTGTGCAAGAGCATGGCCAGACCAAGAAAGCACCGGGATTGGCTGGTAGCTAACCAGTAGCAGGTTTGGTGGGGACAGTAACAACAACCTGACAAGGGGTGCATTCATGGCTTCACCCTGATGTGGAGGACAGAGTATACAGAAAGGAGGTTTGGATGTTTTAGGAAGGGAGGAGGATCTGAGAGACCCTGCGATTTGAAGGAAATGCCTTGTGTGTGACAAGGTGTCTCTGGAAGAAAGGTAAAACCCTGAAGTGTAGTCAGGAGTGGGGAAGCRTGGAGGCATGGGAAGGCGTGTTTTATTGTTTTCTCTGGAACTATGATTTGTTTGGATTGCATAAAGAAAGGAATCATTAATTAATTAGAAATGTTAACATAGTGCGGTGGGTTGACCTTGGCTGGACGCCAGGTGCCGCGAAGCTGCTCTATCATTCCCCTCCTCAGCAGGAGGGGCGTCGAGAAAATAAGATGGAAAAAAAACCCACCAAAAAAAAAGTCATGTGTCAAGATAAAGGCAGTTTAATAAAACAAAAGCAAAGGCCGCACACAGAAGCAAAGTAAAACAAAAGATTTATTCTCTACTTCCCATCAGCAGGCGATGTCCAGCCTGTCCCGGGAAGCAGGGCTTCAGTACGTGTATTGGTTGCTCCAGAAGACAAACGTCGTAAATAACAAATGCCCCCCAGCACAGCAAGGCCATTAATGCCAGGGCAAGGCACATAGCCATTGTTTGTACTAGCATGTTCCTAAGTTCCTTCATCCTCCCCACGAAATAGCTTCCCCAGCAGAGTAAGGCCATCAATGCCACGGCAAAGCGCATAGACATTATTTGTATTAACATGTTCCCAAGCCCAGCAAAATAAAGAGATAAGCAGTGCAGCCAACAAACTCCGTGACCCACACAGGAGCTTGCCACTTAATAATTACTGTAGTTATAGCACGCTTAATACAAAACTGCCATTGTCTTGTGCCCCACGTTGGGCGCCAAAAAGGACTGTGGTGGGTTGACCCTGGCTGGACGCCAGGTGCCCACCAAAGCCACTCTGTCACTCCCCTCCTCAGCTGGACAGGRGAGAGAAAATATAACAAAAGGCTCCTGGGTCGAGACAAGGACAGGGAGAGATCATTCACCAATTACTGTCATGGGCAAAACAGACTCGACTTGGGGAAATTAGTTTAATTTATTACCAACCAAAATCAGAGTAGGGTAATGAGAAATAAAAACTAAATGTTAAAACACCTTCCTCCCAACCCTCCCTTCTTCCCGGGCTCAACTTCACTCCCGATTTCTCTACCTTCTCCCCGCCAGCGGCGCAGGGGGATGGGGAATGGGGGTTGTGGTCAGTTCATCACACGTTGTCTCTGCCGCTCCTTCCTCCTCAGGGGGAGGACTCCTCACACTCTTCCCCTGCTTCAGCGTGGGGTCCCTCCCACGGGAGACGGTCCTCCACGAACTTCTCCTACGTGAATCCTTCCCACAGGCTACAGTTCTCAACGAACTGCTCCAGCGTGGGTTCCTTCTATGGRGTGCAGTCCTTCAGGAACAGACTGATCCAGCGTGGGTTCCCCACGGGGTCACAAGTCCTGCCAGCAAACCTGCTCCAGCGTGGGCTCCTCTCTCCACAGGTCCACAGGTCCTGCCAGGAGCCTGCTCCAGTGTGGGCTTCCCAYAGGGTCACAGGCTCCTCTGGGGGAATCCACCTGCTCTGGCGTGGGGTCCTCGACAGGCTGCAGGTGGATACCTGCTCCACCATTAACCTCCATGTGCCGCAGGGGCACAGCCTGCCTCACCATGGTCTTCACCACAGGCTGCAGGAGAATCTCTGCTCTGGCGCCTGGAGCACCTCCTCCCCTCCTTCTTCACTGACCTTGGTGTCTGCAGGGCTCTTTCTCTCACATGTTCTCACTCCTCTTTTCTGACTGCTGCTGATGTTGCACACTTTCCCRCCCCAATTCTTAATTATGTTATCCCAGAGGCGCTACCACCGTCGCTGATGGGCTCAGCCTTGGCCAGCAGTGGGTCCATTTTGGGCCAGCTGGCACTGGCTCTATCGGACATGGAGAAAGCTTCCAGCAGCTTCTTACAGAAGCCACCCTTGTAGCCCCCCACTACCAAAACCTTGCCACGCAAACCCAATACACATAGTTTGTGTGACTATGTGACATCATGCGTCTTAACTGAAAACTAGATTTTCCACTTGGATGGAGGATTGGAGCTGTAGGAAAAGGTCAGTCGCAATTGCCCTAAAGTTTTGCCAAAAAGAGGGCAAATGAATTGGCTCAAACCAATTACCTCCTACATAAATTCCACTGATGTAAAGAACTAAGCCTTTTCTCTTGGTAGGGATATCGGGGCTGTGGCACTTAAAAAAAAAGAAGTGTYTCCATTAAAAACGTGAAAGGAACTAAGTGTATCTTAAGAGAATGAACATTTAACAAGCCACAGGAAATGAAGAGTTAACACATAACAGACTTCAATAGTGACCAGGCTCATTATATTGGAGCAAGATTAAACTCTCCATGGCATTGGTATTCTGAAAAAATGGTAGCAAATCAATTTGACTGAAAGTATGACAAGGTTTTTTTTCGTTCCTAATCTGAGCTGTACTGTCTACCTAATAGTTAAGTAACTAAGATATAAATCTTCTTATGAAACTTCAGTGAAACAAGGAGGACATTTACTGGGAAGTCTCGGTTGCATTTCCTTTTACAGACATTTCGCCTCATTAATATTTAAACAGTCTCCATAGAAAGGCTAAAGAAAATAGAATGAGAGCTTTCGGTATAATTGTGATGAGGGGGGAAGATCCATCAAGAACTGGCAAATCAGGAAAAAAGAAAAGTAATTACAGTGTATTGAGCATCTTCCTTTATTCCTATCCAATTGAACATTTACAGCATGCCAGAAGAAAAGAAAACGCAGTAATTCTGTCATAGCACTGATATTTTCTTTGGGATCATTGAAAAGTACATAATAGGCCATTTGTCAGCTAGGAGCAAGTTTTTCAGCAAGAATTATTGATTTTAATTATCATATGGTAGAGCTTTTAACATAAAACATAATCTATGTTTCAGACTGAGCATATCCTGGGCTAAGTCTCATTGCAAAGTACTTCTCTACTGCTGCAGGTCCTCACGGGGGAGGAACCAGCCCCAGGTTCTCTCCCTGTTCTGCTTCCAGGAGGTTTGGCTAGTGTCTCCAAACAATCCTTATTAGCATCACGGCTATAATCAATCTCTTTCAGCACAGTGTAGTTCAGCCCATTAGTAATTACAATTCAACACAAATGTGTCCTCAAGACAACTACCTTTCCTATAAACCTCTTGGTTAAAGTCAGTTTTTAACCGTATTTTCCTGGTGCCGGCATATGATCCGTATTGTTTGAGTATTTGGAGAAAAACCCAGGCTCTGGCTGGCTAACTTCAGATGGAGAGTTGTCTTCCTCAAAGCCTCCTCACACCCCTGTTTTCTGTCAAATGCCCTATTACCTATGAAACCTTTCATGCCGTAATCTGTTAGCTGACCATAAAATGTATGTTTCCCCAATTTTCCCATATTTACAGAATGTTTTGTAGTTCTAAAGTGGCTTATCTCATCTTGAACACAATCTTTGCTTGATTGCAGGAAAGGAAATGCCTGATTAGCTGCTTTCTTCCTAACAAAATACAAATGTTGATAAATGGTAATTGAAGTTGTGATTACTGAAGAAAGGATAATATACTGGAAGCCTGAATTTTGCTTTCAATAGAAATGCAGAAGGAAGTAAATCTGCTAGAATAGAAACTTCTTTTCTTATAAATCACATACTTTAACATTTAGTGTTGKTTTTTTTATATTTCTCTTCAATAGATGTATGCTGAGTGCTTACCTGTAACAACTTAAATAATTAATTGTTGCAATCATTGTACCAGACTTATTTCAAACTTATAATGAATTGGTTTAAGACACCAAAAAATTATATAACCACAGAAAATTTCTCCCATTCTCCCTCTTTGCAGCCAGTTAGCAGTATTTTCCTGTGTTTACTAGCAACAATAAGAAAAAGATTTTCTTTTACTTTTGCACTACACCAAATTTCTCTGAAAATGTCATAGAGTTAATCCTCTGATTTTATTAGTGAATTTGGGGGTCAAAAAATCTCTGGGTAGGTCAGAAGAAAAGCAGCATCCTACCTTTCAGGTTTTATCACTGGGAGCTCATTTTTTACCGCTATTGTAGCATTATTTATAAATAAACATTTAACTTCTCCCTATTTGAGTTATCATCTTCTTCCTTCTGACCAGAACTGTCGTGAGCTGCAACTTCCAGAATGTATGCCATCTCTCTTTCCTTGTTTCCATAAAGCATAATTTCATTGACTGCAGACAGACAAACCAAATAAACTAAAAAAAAAGAAAAAAAAAAAAAGAAAAAATCCATTACAGAAGCTGTAATGGCCTGATATGAATCTTTCCCATCTCACTTTGTCATCGTTCATCTAATTGCAGGTCCTTCCCAGGATAGCTCTGCTCATATTTGTCTTCTCTCTGTGCCCTTGGCTGTCCTGCAGCTCCGGGCCCTGCCGAGGCGGGACCGGGAGCACTACTTCAACGGTGGTGCTGCTTGTGAGCCCCCCTCCTTGCGGGGGCTGCCGAGAGCCTGCCTGCAGAGGAGGACTGTCACAGGGAGGGTCAAGGTTAAGTTTTAGGACCATGTATATGGTGATCACTCCCTTTCCTGTCCTATCTATGTCTTTCTCTTTTCTCTCTTCTTCTTGCTAAAATAAAGGCGCCACTACCCCTTTCCACATCCATGCAGAAGCATTAAACTGCAGCTTTTTGCCCTAACTAGTTGGGGCAGCTGCTGGATAATGTATATTCGCAGTTCCTAAGTAGTTCAGGCTCAAACCTTCATTGGTTTTATACCTCTGAGGAGATGAACTATGCTGTTAATTGTTTAATGGCTAGAGAACTGTTAGTATTTTTGCAGCTGATATAGGCTATGACTGTCTGAGAAGGTGGCATGTCCTGTAAAGTTACAGGATAGATGGGAACCCATAACACTACATATTAATGTCTAACGAAATTCTAACTATTTCCATAACTCTGCAAACTTGTATGTGTTGAGGTTTGTTTCATAATGTTTTGTGGGTTTCATTCTGTGCCTTCCCCTTTGTTTTACCAGTTCTACTTCCTCAAAACACTCTATTTCTATACTGGTTTTAGTATCATATACTCATTGTGCACAAGAACTAACTTCATTGCGTCAACCACTTCCTCCCCCCTTTCGTTTCATTTAAAGAAGCCATTCTTTAGCTAAACCATGTGAGAGTCAGAAAACAGAAGACAGAGAATTCAGTCTTTGGCCAGAAGTAGACAACACAAGGAAAGGCTTCGGAAAGCACAGTGTCAAGTATTGTCTTGTAAGCCTTAGGCTGCCTTGCTTTTTAATTTTTTTTTTCTTCTTTTTTTTTTCTTTTTTGTCAGAAGGAACTTTCTTATTAGTCACTAACAAAACCCAAACATCCAAGACTGGAAAATAATACTTTATTGCAGTTTCAATCAAGTTAGCAAAGTTATAAACTCCTTCAAAGCAACTGAGGGGTAAAGATGGAAATGCGGGACCTATTTTATAGCAACATTGCCAGATGCTTTGATAGATCTATTATAAACTCTACTTACATTATTCTAAGCAAAGATTGCTACCCAGTTGCTGTTCCTTGGCCACATTATTTCTTTCCTTATCTCACTGATTCTTTTCATAGTATACAGTAAGGAATTTATTAGTAATGTATCAGATTTCCTGGTAAGATATGGTCCAACAAATGCTGTTATTTTTCTCTTTTTTCCATATAACCTTTTTACTTTGTCACTTTGGCAGTCTTTGCTGTATGGGTGCCTTCACTGGAGCAATGCTGACTTCAGTTATCTGGAATAGCATATATTATGGAAAAATTAGATTGGAATAGTTTTTTATTTCATTACAGTGTAACTGTCTGGGGCAAAACCTTTTTGTGGTGCATCCTATTTGTTTTTCATTTCCTTATAGTCATTTAAAAGAGTCAATTCGTATGTCTGCTGGCATATCTTTTGCTTTGGTGAAAAAGATAATAGGGTATTGAGTGAACAATAGGATGAGAACACAAAGAAAAAAAGGAATGAAAATTAGTTATCAATGTATGAATAGCTTGGGGTTTACTTTAAGCTGATGAAAATTATCTGGAACCCACTTCTGGAAAATGTGCTTTGTGAGTATCCCCAGGTGTCCCCCAACTACGCAGGAGCTTACACAGCATCTTCAGCCTGAGAACTTGCCTTGCTCTCCCCAGCCCATCCCCATCATCATGGCTCGGCAGAGATTACTTCCGCTCTCAGGTTTTCTGGAATAACCTCTTATGCAATCTCTAGCTAGTCTAACAGTGCCAAAGTGATACCACTTATTTTAAGGTTTTTTAATAATATACTTTTTCTGAGCAATGTGATTTTAAAATGAGTTAAAGAGGAATACATGAGCAGTTGGGCACATGACTCTAAGGAAGCTGGGAATGCTCAGGTCAAGGACTCACGTGATTCCAAAACAACGTGCATGACTGCACCAGGGGAAGCTCCAGCCCAAAAGCATGTGTCCATGAATCTGCCCAACAGTTCAGCCTGTGGAGCGAAGGGCAGGAATCCACCAGACAGCCATGGCCCAGCAAGGATTTATTTCCAAATAGGGTTGTTATTACAGACCCCTTAACCCAGGGTCTCCCACAGGCTGCATCCTCCTTTTTCGTAGAGCTAGTTAGGCAGGTGCAGCTCCTCATTATAACTGTGAAACTGCTACCAGTGCTTTTTTAAACGTTGATTTTATGTTTCATTTGAAATGCCTATTCTCTCTGCAATTGGAGGTAGCAGCTGTAGCCAGCTGCATAATTTGTTGAGAGTGACATCTTCGACACAGAAGAGGTAATGAAACATAAACAAAGTAAAGTAACTTACAACAGGGAAGAGAGGCATTTCCAGCTTTCATTAAAAGAAGAAGGATGTGACAAATCTGTGACTTGGGCAGTCACTTCATGATATCTGTTGGGCACTCAATCAAGACTCCATGGAGAGGTATCAAGATATCATTTTCCTGGGACCAAGTCAGAAGTATTTATGTGGCCATCAATGATGATTATTCAGCTGAAAACTCCCTGCTAAACTGCTTTACTGGAGACTGTTAGGAACCTTCCCCAGCTCAACGTACAGGAATAGTTCTTTATAGGAAGCATCAAGTTAGTGTTTTCATAGTGACTCAAACACTGTCTTTATATCATACATTAGCTTCAGCTACCAGCATCAGATACAAGCTTTACCCAAGCTCAGCAGAATTTGGATCAGGTTTTTCACTGCAGCCTATCAGAATTGAGTTTCTGCAATCCTGATTCACGCTGAGAACCATTTACTCATAGCTGTTGTGTCGCTGGCTCCAGACATACTGCTTATCCAGTGGAGCTCTGCTCACTGTGAGTAATGATCCACTGTCATTATTTAATTTCCTCGGATATTTAGAAAAGAAAATGCAATTGTCTTATTTTAATCTAAATTTCTGCTGTAGCAGTAAAACAGAAACAATAATTAAAACCATGACTCAAAAACAAGAGCACAAATATTTACAAATGTTGATCTTTGTTTCTTTTCTGGCTCTCTGGAAGCCAGCCACAAGGAAGACGATTAGTTGCTAGTTGGTCTTCCTTAGGCAGAAGCAGGCAGAACAGAATATCGAGTGATTTCAATGCGACACGGTGTTCACAGCTCTGAACTCCCTTTGTTCTTGCAGCGCACAGATATGTCACAAAAGGAAGCAACCTTCAGCATCCTAAAGACAAACCCAAAGAAATATGCATCCAACTTGCGTGTTACAATAGTTGAAGCACAGTGTTACCAAACCTGTGTTAATCACAGCATCGTTATCAGTTGAAATGCATTAAGGAACTGCCAGAACAGTAGGATCTTGAGCAGTGACATTTTTAATACTTTTTATGTGCAAGCAAATTTTGCTTGTCATTCTGCAGGGATTAAGAAAAAATTGGGRAAAGAAGTCAGAAATGCACTAATTCTGAAACCATCCTCACTTTTTTAGTGCAGACAGAGGGATCTGTACTGCACTGGCAGACAGAGCAGAACTAAAAACCAACAGCCATTACCGTACTGTTGTTCAAATTAGTAAACTGTCAGTTCCTCCCATTTTACAGTGGCCAGTACTGGACAAGATCAGCAGGGAAGCCCAGGAACCAGGCAGCCCCAGCAGCTGCTCTTAGCTAGAGAAAATATTCCCCCAACAGAGGCTCGTGCTGTAATTTGTGACCCGGTGGCCTTGGCCACCTCCAGCCAGCAGGCATCCACCTTGGTCCCAAAAAATGCGTTTGACAGTTGTCCTGACACAACAGTTTGTGAGGGTGGGCAGTGAGTGGGTCACTAAAATATTCTGCTTTAAAGGAACTGCCAAAAAACCCCCAGTGATACCAGCAAACCTGAGAGGTGTCCCTGGTTGCAGCATATGGGTTGGGAAAGTCCAGCTGAGGATCTTTATCAGCATGCTGTATCACTGAAGGGAGCTATGGCCTTAAGTAATTGAAATGTTAGGGCACTTATCAGGCTGCAGGATTGATTTCTGCATTGTCTATATGTAGTTTACAGGTTTATTTGGTTCTCTAGGAGAGGCTGGGAGCACTAATACCAGTCACTGCCATGTCTCAATTCAAATTGGTRAGTATGGGTAAAGCCTGCCCACAACTCTTTGTTCTTGAAAACGTAAAGGGTGGAAAAAGTTATTCCCAGATGACCCAGATGACCACAAACTACTTTCTTTCTCATATATAGCCCAAGCGGATGCAAAAATTCCTTCCTCCCCACCCTCCACTTTGGGCCCAGTTCTTTGGTTAAAAGCTGCTGGTCGGGCCAGCATTTGGGTTATTATGAAAGAACTTTCAGTGCCGTAACTGGCTGGTCATGGAAGAAAAGTCCTGTTGCACACTCCCACTGCTTGTAATGGTGCTGTGGGAGCCTCTTTTCTTCCTGGAGTCCCAAAGGGGTTATGAAGTGCTGCAAAATTTCCATGACCAAGAGATAAAACCTGTGCCTATAAACTGTTTTATTTCACTGTATAAAAATTGACTAGTAGACAGACAGCATCCCAAGTGAGGAAAACAGTGCCTTTTCTAGACTGCAGGCAGAGATGAAGAAAGTGATTAGCAGTAAACGCTTGGTGGATGTTGAGAAAGACTTAGGTCTCTTCAGAGATCTTCTTGGAAGAATCCCACAGGATATGGCACAGGATAGAAGAGGGGTTCAGGAGAGCTGGTTGATGTTCAAAACTCACCTCCTCAAAGCTCAAGAATGGTTCAGCCCAACTAAATCAAGGAGAGGCAGCAGGAGGCCAGCGTGGATGATCAAGGAGCTCCTGACAAAACTCAAACATAAAAAAAGAAGCATAGAGGAGGTGGAAGCAGGGACAGGCGACCCAGGAGGAATATAGAGACACTGTCTGATTGTATAGGGATGGGGTCAGAAAGGCCAAAGCCCACCTGGAGGTGAACCAGGTGAGGCAGGCAAGGGGTAGCACAAAGGGCTTCTACGGGTCTATCAGCAGCAAAAGAAAGACATGGGGAAATGTGGGTCCACTGCTAAGTGCAGTYGGTGTCCTGGTGACGAAGGACACGGAAAAGCCTAAACTACTCAATGTCACCTTCAGCTCTGCCTTTACTAGGAAGACCATCACCCTTCAGGAATCCCAAGCMTCTGAGGGTAAGTCTGGAGCAAGGAATACTTGAGGAGGATCAGGTCAGGGAACATTTAAACAAAGTCCATAGGACCTGGTGGGAGGCAGCTGCAGGTGCTGAGGGGGCTGGTTGATGTCATTGTGAGGCCAMTCTTGATTATCTTTGAAAGGTCATGGCACCTGGGAGAGGTTCCTGAGGACTGGAGAAAAGCAACTGTCACTCCCATCTTCAAGAAGAGCAAGGAGTAGGATCCAGTGAACTACTGTCTGGTCAGCTTCACCTTGATCCCTGGGAAGGTGATGGAGCAACTAATCCTGGAAACCATTTGCAGGGAGTATTCAACATGGATTTACAAAGGGGAAGACATGCTTACCCAACCTGACAGCCTACAATGAGGTGACTGGCCTGGTGGATGAGGGGACAGCAGTGGATGCTCTTTACCTCAACTTCAGAAAGGCTTTCAACAGTGTCTCCCATAACATCCTCATAGACAAGCTGATGAAGTATGGGTTAGATAAATGGACAATGAGGTGGATTGAAAACAGGCTGAACTGCTGGGCTCAGGGTGTTTTGAACAGCAGCACAAAGTCCAGCTGGGAAAAGTTCACTAGYGGTGTGTTCCAGGGGTTAATACTGGGGCCAATACTGTATAACATAGAATCACAGAATCATAGAATAATTTGGGTTGGAAGGAACCTTTAAAGGTCTTCTTTAAGGTCAACCCCTCTGCAATGAGCAGAGACATCTTCAACTAGAACAGGTTGCTCAGAGCCTCGTCCAACCTGACCTTGAATGTTTCCAGGGATGGGGCATCTACCACCTCTCTGGGCACCCTGTGCCAGTKTTTCACCACCCTCATCGTAAAAAATTTCTCCCTTATATCTAGTCGAAATCTACCCTCTTTTAGTTTAAAATCATTACCCCTTGTCCTGTCGCAACAGGCCTTGCTAAAAAGTTTATCGCCATCTTTCTTATAAGCCCCCTTTAGGTACTGAAAGGCTGCAATAAGATCTCCCCAAAGCCTTCTCTTCTCCAGGCTGAACAACCCCAACTCTCTYAGCCTTTCCTCATAGGAGAGGCATTCCATCCCTCTGACCATTTTCTTCATTAATGACGTGGAAAGAGTGCACCCTCAGCAAGTTTGCAGATGATAACAAAACTAGGAGGAGTGGCTGATACACCAGATGGTTGTGCTGCCRTTTGGAGTGGCCTCAGAGGCCGGAGAAATGGACCAACAGGTATCTCAGTTGTCACAGAATCACAGAATCACAGAATGGTTGAGGTTGGAAGGGACCTCTGGAGGTCATCTGGTCCAAACCCCACTCCACTAAAGCAGCGTCGCCTACACGATGTCCAGATGGTCCAGAATCACCATTCTGTGATTCTATAAATATCTGCTACATGCTGCTATCAAGGCTGAGATGCTGGGCTCAATGGACACTYGGTCTGACTTAATATGCATTTACCTGGATCACTTTACAGAATTTTCCCCTATATAATACTATGAAGGATATGTTGTGCTAAAAGGTCATTTCATTCGTTCATCCTATAATGAACAGAGATGTTCTCCAGTTATAGATGGTCCACTGTATCTAATTATACCCTTACATTATGCATAATTTAGATGCTATGAATATTACGCTATGTTCATCTTGCTGCCTGCCAGCTTTCTGAACTTGTTCAGTAGCTGCTTTTGAAACAGCAGGGGTATGGCTGCTCTGTGGAGGGGAAACCTGGTCTTACGGTGAGCCATGATAGTGCTATCAGTACCTGCGGGAAAACCAGCTGTCTGGAAAATTACGTGCAGAGACACTTCACACAAGGGCAAACAGATAATGTTCATGCCAGCACTTCAGTACTTGCTGATTGGACTGGACTCTACAAAGAGACTGAGGACAGAACTGAGCCTGATGTACAGCCCTGGATCTTTGAAATCAGAGTCTAAAAGAGAGTTAATCTCCAATTTAGAATTCCTTAGATGTAGAATCTCTGTAACGGACCTAACCACCTATGACATTTCTGAGAAAAGCAATGGATACATTTTATTTCAAAATGGATCTGGAATTTTAAACATAAACAGTAAAACCATAATTGCAAGTTAGTTCTGAAAGTGGCTGTAAGAGACAGTGTATGGAGGATGTTCTTGGAAAGGTATCATAGGTGCTTAGTAGATTGTGGATAAGACTCCTCTTACTCTTTCTGTTGCTGTTGTCCTTGTAAAGCAGTGTATCAGCCTTTGATTTCATTTAAAGTATATCTGTAGTCCTCTTTATCAGATGGCCCTGATTACAACTGAATGAAAGGACTGACTGGTTCAATAGATCAATCCAATAATTGGTAGGTAGGATCCGTGTGACCCATTTCAAGTGGAGAGGATGGATGTCCAGAATTATCTTTTCTCTCCCATACACACAAATATGCATATAAACTGTAGTGTCTGCAGAAACCAATATTTTATTTAAAGTAAAATTTTAAGTGCCAAAGTTAAAGCAAAATAAGATTCTTATGTATTTTCCAGAAAGTTGTGAGAAATACAATCTTATTTGGCTACTGAATGAATCAGAAGTTATTAAAAGTCTCTGCTGTGTGTTGTGTTCCCACATCACTGTGATAATGAAATCTCTCTGAGATTTTAAACTCTTTTCAAGTTTGAACACAAATTAGCACTTCTAATTTTTTTCTCAGTACCATGAGCAAGAAGCAAATCCATTTGCCACATCCAATGAATGAACTTTTCATTTCTCTGCAGGAAAACTACTGCCTTGCAAAAATAAGAGATCATAAGTCTGCTTATTCAAGTTAGAAATGCTGTAGGGTATTTAAGATGCCAACACCAATCCCTAAGTTACTCTGCAGTCCTTTATGCAGATAAACTCCTGGAAGACAGATTGATTTCACGCTCTCTTTAGGAGGGTGAAATCAATACTAAAGTATTAATATTTTGTTGTGGATATTTTTTATTATTACTGAGGTAGAATGTTTTGCTTTTGATAGGTGTGTAATATTCATTAAACTTATATAGAGCAAATGTAGAATATGAACATGGCACATATACATAGTACTGTGCCAGTAGAGATCAGAAACAAGTTTAAATAGATTTGATATCTCAGTCTTGACTGGTAAGGTATCTGGTGAAGAATGAAATAATTTAGGTTGGAAGGGGCTCCTGGAAGCCATCTAGTTCAATTCCCTGCTCAAAGCAGGTCCRGCTAGATCACGTTGCTCTGTTGTACTGGGATTTCTTCGCCGGACACAGCACTCCACATGTGGTCTCACCAGTGCTGAGTCGAGGGGAAGAATCACTTCCCCTGACTTGCGGGCAAGGCTCTTGCTAAYAAGCTCAGGATGCCATTGGCCTTCTTTGCCGCGAGGGCGCATTGCTGGCTTATGTTCAACTTGTTTTCCACAAACAGATCCAAATCTTTTTCAGCAAAGCTGCTTCCCAGCCAGTGAGCTCCAGCCTGTTCTGGTGCCTGGGGTTATTCCTCCCCAGGGGCAGGATTTTGCATTTTCCTCTGGTGAACTTCATGAGATCTTGTCAATCCATTTCTCCAGCCTGCCAAAACTCCTCTGAATAGCAACTCTACTCTTCTATATAGCAATTATCTTTATTAACCAAGGACTTGTACATAATCTGAGAGTCTGTTGGATATTTAAGGTAGGTACCATTCTACAGGCCATATTCTGACAGATTGTCTAGAAAAATATTTACACAGACCTCAGTAGGAACATTTGTAGGGTAAAAACGATTAGACCTTCAAAGTTATTTGGGCACTGAATTGCTGCTAGTTTCAATGGGAAGCACCAAAATAACTTAGATGTTCTAGACCTAAGGCATTATTCAATATAAAATTAAGTTTTTGAAATCTGGGCCCAGAACTCATTTGCTGATATCTATTACTCTGCCAGAAAAAAGGTGGAAAGTGGCACTTGCAARTTATATACTATTTTGGTCTTGTGCCTAAGTTACTTCCTCATGAATCTTTGTCAAAACCAGAATAATTTCAAAATTGTAGCGTGCCTGACTCATTGAGGGAGGGTATGGGAAACAAATTACTCATGTGAAATTTTTTACTAGTGCCCATCTCGGTTCCTCACCAAAATCAAGAGACACGCAGCACTGYGAAGATCCTTCATGTGCTTTACAGGAGAGCCTGTAAGTAACGCTTTAGGGTTAATATYAAGGAACTGTGGATAGTAATCATGGACTGAGTTAGCTGTTCTAAGGTAAAAGGACTTGCTTTAAGTTAATTGTTGTCACCTTACAGATTGGAGGGTCTATTCCTAAAGTTCATGAAACAATTTAGTCCTAAGCTCTCCCAAAACTATGTATAGTGGTATTATGTGTAGGAGAAGGGACTATGTAACCTCTCATGTTCCCTTCCATCCCTCATACTGGAATTTTCTGCGTTTTTTAGAGTTGTTTTTGTCAATAGGCAAACTACCATTTGGGTTTCCCAAACTGTGCCTCCATTCCTGCCTGCACTTTGAGGGAAGAATATGTCTGTGGGTTTGCTGTATCAGAGCTTCCAAACGTAACATGGCCCATAGTGGTGTAAGTGAGAAAATTTGATTTCTTGTTCCATGTTCCTTCCATAGCTGTCCATTTTCTGCAGCTGCCCACGACACATTTTCTGTGGCCTGCTCTGAGTGCCCAGCTCAGTCAAATATAACCTGGGCTTGCAATGGAGAAACACAGGGAGAGGTTCATCTCACCTGACTTTGGATAGCTCTGTCTCAGTAATCCAGACTCTTTTCATAGCCGAGATGGAGAAAAAGCTCTTATAGGATGCAGTCCAGCTCGTGTGAGGGTGGAGTTCTAAAACAGGTCTGAAGTATGGCTCTGGGCAACTGCGCTTTTCTCCTCACTGACATGAAGACAGGTAGCTCAGATGTGGACATTACACTATAGACATCTGATATTAGATGACATTTAACCAATTTGTGGCATCCTAAAAACTTGATAGTATCTTGCAGTGTTCAGAATTATCCTGAGCCATGTATTTTAAATACATGAAGAAAAAGAGATCTTGATCAGTTTTTATTTTTGTTTGTTTGGTTTTGCATGTGTTTAAATTGTTATTTTATTTACAGTGCTGTGTTGTTTCATATTTCAAGTTCCTATGTACACATATTTGATTAGATATTTTAGTCCTTGCCTGTGTTTGTTGTATTTAGTACTGTTTACTCTCCTTCCCCTGCAGTTCAAAGCAAATAATGTGAACATGAGAAATGACAGGGGTCTCAACGAAGCCCTGGGGATAGTTACAGTAACGTTGCTGGATTTTTGGTTGGGCTTTTATTTCTTTGCTGAATGCCCTGCATTGACCGAAGGAAATAATGTGGAACTCCTGCCTGTATTTTTGCCTCTCACTAAACCATAGTTCAGCGTTGTATTTTTTGATGGTATCMAAAAAAGGGAAGTAGTTCTCTTACATTTCAATGTAACTGATCCAGGCTAGGMGAGAAGGCTGCTGAAACTGCCAAAAAAGGAAATATTTCTTTTTATATTCTTATTGTGTGCTTTCTCTTCCTTAATTCCTGTATAAAATCCAAACAGGATTTATGAGGCAATATCACTGTGTAGCTGAAGCTTTAGCATCAATGGGATCTAAGTTTCCCATTTAACCTAATGTCTCTCTTAATGAGACTTTATTTTTATGTATGAGGATCCTGTGCATTGCACGGGGCAAAGGGCCTGCCATGCTCCTCCTGAGATCAGCTCAAACAGCAGTGCTGCACAGAGGAAAGTTGTGTCAGACTCTGTGTGAGGGCATAAAAACTGGGTGGTACTAATCAGTCCCAATTCAATGGGTCTTGTAGTCCCCAGGCTTTGTCTGAGTTGGGTCTGTGTCAAAATAGAAAGTAGACTCAGCGATCTGACTCTGTCTGTCACGCTTTGCCAAATCAGCTGTGTCTCTACTAAAACAGCTAATTATTTAGTAAATCCCATTCTTTTTCTCACTATACWTTTTTAGGAGACATCTGCTTCTTCCATTGTATTAAAAGTTGGCAAAGAGTTTGCATGGGTGGCTAATCCATATACTAGAAATGTAGGCCTGGTGATCACCTCTAAGCAAGCAGTARCCTGGGTAGAGAAGGTTTCAGAAATACTCCCTTCAAATATAAGGAGTTTCAATCTATCACAGTTGGACTAGATGATCATTGTAGGTCCCTTCTAACTGAACTAATTCTATCCCATTCTATTGTATTCCATCTAACTGTAGCAAGCCATCGTCAGATACAGGGTGAGCAAGGGACTAGGACAGGACCAAATCGGTAGTGAAGATGGCCACAGCTTCTTGGACAATGAATATGGAGGAGTCTCCATAGCAAGCAGGGAAGAAATCATACACRGTGTGAATATGTACTGTATAAAAATGACATAGCTCTAGCACAGGGCTCATGGCTGAGCTGGAAAGACATTTTCTAGGGACTCTTGATGCTATGTACTTACCCTCTGTTTACTTAAAAACTGTAGCCAACATCTGAAATATCACAAGCAGGATCTTAAAAAGTCTTTACATTTTTCCTCTTTTATTTTAAAATTAAACTAGAAAAATACCTCTTAATTATATTGTATTAATTTCAGTACATCACAAGCCTTAAGAAGTATTGCCCAAACTCCTTGCTGGAGAGGCTCCTTTTGAGAATTTGTTTTCAGAATTACTGCTGCCAGCATGCCATATAGTAGATGAATACCATGCTTCCAGATCTGAGTAAGTATTTCCTAGAGAGGGACACTAAGGCATAGAGAGGTTCCCTTTGGACCCTACAGAAAAATCATGTTCAAAGGCAGAGCTAGAGCACAAGAGTTTCCAGCTCCCCTCTGTGGTGTACTATGAGAAACTATGGTGGAAAGAAACTCGCACTTAAGAGCAAGAAACTGCTTTCCAGGAATAATYCTTTCCCTATGCTACATAAATAATGGTAGCAGCCCCCACATTAGTTCATGTTACAGGACAGAAGAAAAAATGTTTTGCTTCAGACTGCAATTGAAATGAAGGCTTTGTTCTTGTCAGCCTCCTGTTAGAATTCATATCTGCACCTAACAGCTTCAGGAGAGCTTTTGCGATTTATGTTTTCAAGACGAATCGTTCCAGAAAGCTCTCAAGGTTTACTATTTCTTTAAGCACTGAATTAGCCCCTTCAGTCGAGCCAAAGATTTAGTTCTACCTCTGAGCCAGAGTGCTATTTTCCCTTCCCAAGCATTCACAGCTGCTTAAGTGCCTGCTGATACAAGAATTTTCAGCCTCCACATTTTCTTAGGTTTAGAGTTTTCATCTTTTGTGTGACTGTCCTGTGTTGAATATCTAATTCTGTTGCTGGTGTCTTATGGGAGAAAACGGAGGTGTCAGACAAGGCACAGATGCACACTGTGAGCCTGACTCTGACCCCGGCGGTGGCTGAGCTTAGAGACAGGCGCTGCAGGGGACGGAGATGCTCCCTTCCCAACCTTCAGCCATCACGCAGAGACACCTCAGCATCCGTGCCACCGGCTCCAAAAAACAGTGGCTCCTTAAGACGCCTTTCCTGCCTTAAAACCCTGGGTTCATGCAGGTTAGGGACAAACCTGCCACGTCTGTGCTGAATAGCACAGTGATCTCACATAACAGCGTTGAATCTGCTCAGTAAAGGAGACTTTTTGATTATTTTCAAATTCTGTCCATATTTTGCAAGTCTCCAGCCTCCTGGACCAGAAGTACAGCTTTTGTTAATTCTAAGGCTTCATTCTTGACTCTGTCTCCAATACTTAGATGCAGTCATGCCAAACTCCCAGTCACATATTGCAGCCATTTACCGAATGCTTATAAACATTAACGGGAATACACTATACACATACATACAAACACAGAAAACCATGCAGAAACTATGCTTGAGAACAGCTGTGAAATCAGTGCCACAAAAGAAAACTCAAAATGTGTTATTTTCTMACACGGAAGTTTTTGCAGAATATTACATAAATGCTAGCTTTTTAGCATTTGATTTTTTATGGCTTCTTAAATCAAGAACAGAACTCCAGATCTATTCACTGTACGGGGCAATTTTTCTTAGGTTTACTAAGAAGATGTGGCAGCACATACTGYTTAAGGATCCGACCTAGGAAGTTCAGGATTCGCTGGCAGGTTTGCTGGCTGTTAGGTCTGGTTCTGCTTGTCTCCAGGATGATGAACATCTCCCTTTTAATTATGTTTCCTAAAAACGCTTCGTTAACTTCTAGTTCAGTAGGAAGAGGGCAACACAGACTGTCCACATAAGCAAAGGATAGTTCTGCTCACAGCAAAGCTGGAGTCCAGCTGCTTSTGTGCTATCTCTCCTCCCCGTTCTACCTACAGCTCCCTGAATACTTCACACGGACGTTAATTAACTGATTTCACTCCTGTGAAGGAGCTGCTAATTGCTGTTATACTCCCTTTACAGCTGAGTTCACTGAGGCCCTGGAGGGAAGCAATTTCCTCAGCCTTCCCAAGCAGAGTGAGAGTGCCAGGGATTGAGCCCACCCTGAGAGCTATTGCCCACCCTTAACCCCTGCTGAAGCTATTAAGCACTGAAAACACTCAGCATCTTTCAGGGTAGCCCTCAGCACTAGAAAGGATCAGGCCCAAGTGAGGCCAAGGAAAAGCAGCACACCCAGCACAGCAGTCCAAGAAGGTYCCAGCTGGGGTCAGATGCCTGCTTCAATCACCCTCAACTCCTGCTGCATGCAAAGCTGATAATGACATAACTAATAACTAATTACAACGAGAGGAAGGGGAAGATRGTGCAGTGAATGCCAGCAGAATTCATGAAGTCAAATGCCAGTAAAATACGGTATGTGTASAAAATAATAGTTTAGTTCCTGGCTACCTGCTGTGTTCAAGCTAAACAAAAGACAAAATAATATCTTCAGGATGTATTTGCGAAGACAACTGTTCCCTATTACGGGATAAAATTGCAACAGTTCATTTTATTTAATTAGTATCTCATTTGTTCTAGTATGTTAAAAGGCTAATATGCATATAAATTGATCTTGCATCTTCRGACAAATTGCACTATAAATATCATATTGTAAAAGAAGAAGGAARGATGTAAGCACTGGACCGTCTCCCATCAAACTGAACTGAATCGCACAGGACTACTCTGCAATTTACAGCACGGGCATGCTGGTAGGCAGGAGAGATGGTGACAAGTACAAGCAATTAGGGTTAAAAGTGTATATGGGCCAATTTGTAGCAGTGCTATCCCAGGAGAGACCCAAAGAAGGAATGATGCCTCTGAGACACACTTTCTTCTCTGTGCTGACCTACCTCCAGCTGAAAAAAGAGCTTCATTCCCCATCCCTGGGCAGCACGCACGTGCTGCTCCACCCCTCCCTCCCCCCTCCGCAGCTGCTCCGGCAGCTCCCCGCGGGTCGAGCCACGCTCCCCTGCATCGGGGTACCCATGGGAAGTTTCCATGCTCCCCTCTTTCCCTGCCCGGTGCCCCTGTAAGGCAAAGTCTGCGGGGAAGCACTGGGTGCTACAGGAGGCTTGCGTCCCTCTCATTCTCTCCTCATACATACACAAACACATATATGTACATATGAACAGCTGTGTCTATACAGCAAATGAGAAATCAAAGTGTACAAAAAGTAAAAGGACAAAAGTACTTTGAAAAAAAGATAGAATACCTTTTAGAGTCATCTCTTGCATGTTATATATATAGATATTGTGGATGAAGATTTGGGTATCACACGGGGCGGTTCGGCCCCTGTGTGAGTCAGACCTGCATTTTTTGCCATGGGAAGTACTATTGATCAGTCAGTTAAAAGCACATAACTGTCAGTTGTCAAAAACTAACAGTATTTTTGTTTTCCCTTCCTTTTAGTTTGAGCTATCGCAGTGTCAGCAACAATCAGAAGAAAATGCGAACATTTGTCTCAATAGCCCAGAATGCCTGGGAAATTTTTGTATCCGAAAGGAAGCCTGGCTGGAAGTATCTGATGCAGCTTTTTGCAGTTTGCTCTGCAGTTGGCTTCCTCTCAAGCTTTCTCTTATTCCTTGGCATGCACTTCTCCCTGGCACACCACCCTTTGGGTCCCTTATTGATTTCTGGGTTCATCTGGATCTCGCTTTCTATTGCGCTCTCCTGTTTCAAGCACCTGCGCTGTTTTAGTGTCCTGTTCCTTCTTTCTTGCGGACTGCAAAATGGCAGGAATGCTCTTATTACTGCTGGCACAGGCATTGTGGTGGCCGGCAACATCCAAAATATTTTTCACAACCTAAAGGTCCTGGCAGACAGTATAACCTGTCATTTGGAGTATGAGCAATTTGCCTTGATAAAATATTATGTTGAGGCAGTAAAATGGATTTACGAGGCAGCCAAGCTTTCCACTGAACTATCTAAATATATAGTGTTCCTAAGGCATGAATTCACACCATCTTATTCAATTTCAGATGATGCATTAAAACAAGAGCTAAATAACACAAAGCAAGAAATCCAGAGAGTTGCTAACCAGATATCTTTTATGCTGACTATACTGCCCTATCTAGGCCAGAAAGTATTGCCTATAGTGGGGATGTTTCTAGCTTCTTTTGGAACTGGTCTCTTTATCAAAAAATTTGTGGGCTCTCATGGTGCCAAATTTAAGAATACTTATATCACTAGACAGTTCATTGCATTTGATGAGCACCAAAAGCAACAGCAAAGACCTTGCCTTCTGCCGCTTAACAGAAAAGAAAGAAAAGATTATGTGACAATCCCATCTTTCTGCCTCACAAGGAAGGACAGAAAAAACATGCAGTATTTTTTTCTCCCTGTAATTATTCATCTTTGCATCTGGCTTCTGTTTGCTGCAGTAGATTATTTGTTTTATTGGTTAATTATTTCTGTGAATAAACATCTCCAAGAAGTACCGGACCTAGAGGTTCAACTCAGCCTCTTTCAGCAAGTAAGTACTTATCCGTTCGTGGTTTAGCGTTGAAAAATTTCTCTTCATCTTCAGCAGCTGCAGGAGCAGACATACAGCCAATGAGCCATCAGTTCTTTCATGGCATTATCATTCATTTTCTTTCAAAAAGGGCCATTGCCTTTACAGATACATATGTTGGATGGAACCACACAGGTCTCTGCACTTTCCAAAGTGTCATCATATTTCTAGAGAACAGTAAATATAGGAGGAAGGACTTTGTTTCCTCTGTTTTTATATGTGGAGAAGACCAGAAGCTTAAAACTGGAAACTCACAGTGCTGACATTTGTGAAGCACCACTTTTATAGTCAAAATGCCACTGCGACATTGACATAAAGGATGCCCACCTTGCTTTAGCTGAGTATGTGAGGAGCTCATCATTTAAAAAAGCATGGCTGCGTACACACGAAATAATAACACGTTGCCGAAATCTCAAGGTTCTTCTAGCAGGAGCAGCAGTAGTGTACAGAACCATAGAGTAATTAGGTTGGAAGGCACGTCTGGAGGCTATCTAGACCAACCTCATGCCCAAAACAGGGCCAACTTCAGAGTAAAATCAGATTGCTCAGAGTCTTGTCTGTGAATACTTCTAAGGCTGGAGATTCCATCGCTGGAGTGTGTGACCCATGTGACGCTGTGCAGGCACAGGAAAGCTGTCCGGTTTGACAGCTTGCACGATCAGGCTTAAAACATTTCCCGAAAGCATATAACCCTTTGATACTTTCAAGATAAAAAGATTTCAAAGGGATGYTAGACTTACTACAATATGATATATGCTCTTTCTTCTGTCAATTTTTTCCTACTCAGCATTTTCTATTACTTCCTCTTAGAGTTCATAATAACAAGAATTCATTCCCATTTCTCCCCATTCCGCCAAAATTCATCTAGCCCAAAGCAATTCCAGAGAGTAAGGTTATTAAGGTGAGCAATGCAATAAGTGTGTTGCTTGAAATTACAAGCAAACAGAACAGGACATATAATCTTTGTCAGATTCTCATTCTCACTTTTGCATACATGATATATTAAACCTCTGAGCTGGCTTCTTCAGCCAGACCACATTTGCTATGACACACTGCTAAACCATTGCAGGTTCAGCTTAGACAGTGTTGTGGCACTGGTGGTCCCGGTCTTTCATCTGGTTAGGACTGAACCATAAAGCACAAGGAAGATGCCCCATGCTTGAGGCATGGGAGCACTTCAGGCAAATGTAAACTACTAATGAAATTAACTGAAATGAAGTCAAGCTGCTGGTCAAATTCTGTCATACTTCAGATGATGATATTTTGTATTGTATATCAAAATGTCAAACTCTTCCATGGGATAAAAATTAAATTATTTTCCAGTTTTATCTTAACAAAGACTAGAGAAATTCAGAATCTGTATGGCAGACATAAGCCAAAGGTTTCCAGATTGCGTCAGTGGAAAAGCACTTTTTCTAAAGGATGGAGGCTGCCAACTTCTAATTGTTACCTTTCTAATTGTTACCTGAACTTTCTTTTAGGAAGGTAGGTGCAAAAGCCATTGGATTCACTGTAACTAYGCCGTCAGCACATGTATAACAAGTCAGACCCGTCCTGGAGAGGTCAGATTCCTGTACAAAAGCAGAGAGGCTTTCATCGTCTAGTCAGTCAGTCTAATGTGAGATATGTTGAGGAGGCAGATTGCTACGCATGATAAGGGGGCTTTACACCTCATATAAACCCTGCTGCTGCACATCTAGCACCACCAAACCAGCATGCAAAATGGTCCCGGTCCCCTGGGATATAGTCCTCCAGAGAAGAAGGGTTCAGGAGAGCTGGTTGATGTTCAAAACTCACCTCCTCAAAGCTCAAGAATGGTTCAGCCCAACTAAATCAAGGAAAAGCAGCAGAAGGCCAGCGTGGATGATCAAGGAGTTCCTGACAAAACTCAAACATAAAAAAAGAAGCATAGAGGAGGTGGAAGCAGGGACAGGCGACCCAGGAGGAATATAGAGGCACTGTCTGATTGTATAGGGATGGGGTCAGAAAGGCCAAAGCCCACCTGGAGCTGAACCAGGTGAGGCAGGCAAGGGGTAGCACAAAGGGCTTCTGCGGGTCTATCAGCAGCAAAAGAAAGACATGGGGAAATGTGGGTCCACTGCTAAGTGCAGTYGGTGTCCTGGTGACGAAGGACACGGAAAAGCCTAAACTACTCAATGTCACCTTCAGCTCTGCCTTTACTAGGAAGACCACCCTTCAGGAGTGCCAGGCTTTTGAGACTAGAGGAAGTCTGGAACAAGGAAGACTTACCCTTGGTGGAGGAGAATCAGGTCAGGGAACATTTAAACAAAGTCCATGGGACCTGATGGGAGCCACCTATGGGTGCCGAGGGGGCTGGCTGATGTCATTGTGAGGCCAATCTTCATTATCTTTGAAAGGTCCTGGCACCTGGGAGAGGCTCCTGAGGACTGGAAAAAAGCAAATGTTACTCYCACCTTCAAGAAGGGCAAGGAGGAAGATCCAGGGAACTACAGTCTGATCAGCCTCACCCTGATCCCTGGGAAGGTGGTGGAGAATATCATCATGGAAGCCATTTCCAAATATGTGAAGGCCAAGAAGGCTATTAAGAGTATTCAGCATGGATTTACAAAGGCTAAATCATGCTTGACCAACCTAACAGCCTTCTATGATACGATCACTGGATTGTTGGATGAAGGGAGAACAGTGGATGCTGATTGTGCATTTATTAAGGCTTCCAAAGCTGTCTTCCATAACATCCTTATTGACAAACTGATGAAGCATGGGCTAGATAAATGGAGAGTGACGTGAACTGAAAACTGGCTGAACTGCTGGACCCAAAAGTGATTAGCGGCACAAAGTCACTTTTGATGACCCCCGGGGTAGATACTAGAACTGATGTTGTTTAACCTCTTCATTAATGACCTGAACAGAGGAAAAGATTGTAGCCACACAAGTATGCAGATAATACAAAACTGGGAAGAAGGGCTGAAACACCAGGGGATTGTGCTGCCTTCCAGAGGGACTTGAAAARGCTAGAGAATTGGGCTGACAGGAACCTCACAATGTTCAGCAAAGGAAAATGCCATGTCTTACAGTCCTTGGGGAGGAATAACCCCATGCACTATATGTGTTGGGGGCCAACCGGCTGGGAGGTGGCTTTGCAGAAAAAGGCCCTGGGAGTTCCAATGGACACCAAGTTGACCACAAGCCTGCAATGTGCCCTTATGGCAAAGAAAGGGCTATCCTGGGCTGCATTAGGCAGAACATTGCCAGCAAGCTGAGGGAGGTGATCCTTCCCCTCTGCTCAGCACTGGTGAGACCCATCTGGAGTGCTGTGCCCAGTGCTGGGCTCCCCAGTACAAGAGAGACATGCATATACTGGAGTGAGTTGAGTAAAGGGTCAAGATGATGATTAAAGGACTGGAGCATCTGTCATACAAGGAGAGGCTGAGAGAGCTGGAGCTGTTCAGGCTGGAGAAGAGATGGCTCAGGAGGATCTCATCAGTGTGTGTAAATACTTGAGGGGGGAGGGATGTAAGAAAGAGGATCCAGACTCTTCTCAGTGGTGCCCAGTGCAGGGACAAGAGGCAATGGGCACAAATGAAAGGAAATTCTATTTCAACATAAGAAATTTATTTTTTTTACTCTTCAGATGATCAAACACTAGAACAGGTTTCTGAGACAGGTTGCGGAGTCTCCATCCTTGGAGATGTTAAAAACCCAACAGAACACAGCCCTAAGCAATTTGCYGTAGCCTCAGCTATTCTCTGTGTACTGCTGTGTGTGGTTTTCCCTGTGTTTCTATCCTTTGCACCTTGAGGACAGCCCCTTATCATGACCTGCCTTGGGTGTGACCCAAGTCAAGGCAAAGAAGGAGCTTAGTCCCACCATCCATGGACAGAGGGCCTGAGCCTGACCCTGTCTGGCTGATTTGTGAGTCCTGTACTGTGAGTTTGCTCTCTTTATGTGCAGTGTTCACTCCTGTGGAGAGCTGGTTGACTCTCCCAAACAGAAAATGATGCCATCATCAGATTGTTTCTGGTTCCCCAAGGAAGGCTAGTCACATTAAAATGTAAAATCTAACCTCAACAGATTCGTCATAACGAACCTCAGGGCTGCTGATCTCAGGCAGTCTAGAAAGTTGGCTGGGTGAGCAGAACATACTCAATGACTTCTTGAGATGTTTATTCTTGGTATGAACAGTAAAGTTCTTTATGACTTGTGCCACTCTTTCATACTGAGTTCCTAATGAAGTTTTTCCTTGCTTATACATTGGTTCGGTTTAGGGATAAAATGTACTGAGATTGATTGGAATAGGATAATGTCAAGGGAAGGCTAACAGGCTGAAAATGGGTGGCATACTTTGGGCACCTGATTTTTCCAATAAGCATCTAAGAGAAGTACCTGGCCTCTGTAAGGTGGTTAGAAGAGCCGCAAGGAAGAGCTACATATCCCCCTGACATGGTCAGAAAAGAGGGCTGATTCAGTCTTCCTACAGTGTTCCTACACACAGAGTAGAAAGTTGCCTGCTAATATGAAATACTGGTCCCAGCAGCGTGTCTGATTTAGTCCCTCTCATTCAGCATTTCAATCCRCAAGCAGTGCGAGACATCCGCTCTTCTCAGCAAAGGCACCTACTAGAGGAGGAGAGGTGGCTTTGTTTGCGTGGTAACCTTGTGGTCAGAGCACCTGCCGAGGTGGGTGTGGAAGCACTGCTGATCATGTCCTGAGCCACAACCAAGGGACGGACACGCTCTGCTCTGCGGTTTTACTCTGAAGGAAGGACCCTCCAACAGAGGATCTGAGCAGATTCATGGGAGGAGGGAAGGTAAGTTCTTAAGTCCAAATTGTGGGACAGTCTCCCAAGAGAAATGGTGAAAATGCTGTCTGAAACATTTATAAATAGCCAACAAATATATTGTTATGAACATAGCATACAGAGACACTGGATGGACAGATGATTTATGGTCCTTTGTAAATCTGAATGTCCAATGGGAGAAATATTAAGAAAGGAGGGAATCAACTCTTTTTTTTCTCTTTTCTTGTGCAGAGGAATGAGAACAGCTTTATCCTTGGTATGAGAGAGCATATTGCAAAGACTGATCCTTTCAAGATCTCTTTGTTTAAGCATGACTGCATCCCTCAGCCAGAGCTCACTCTCTCCACGACATGGATCCAGCTTGGAGTCATCACCACCTTCTTAATCATTTTTGGGTTATTCTCTGGCCTCCTGACCCAACTTAAAGTACTCGTGTCAACTTCATTTTATCCTGACACTGAGATGAAACGGATACATTATTTACATGCTAAATTACTCAAGAAAAGAGCAAAGCTACAAGAGAAAACTGGGAACAACATGTTTGCTAGAACGGTAAGACATCAGCTCTAGGGGAAAAAAAAAAATCTCCTTCTCTCAGGTTAGTAGCCAGATCCAGGAAATACTTAAACACTTATTAATTTCAATTATGTGCTAATAGACTTTCCCCAGTGCTCTCCTGTGCAGGGGCCGGAGACAAGTTGCCTATTGGTAAGATTAGAGCATATAATTGTTTTGTTCTGTCCTTCAACACACATGCATCAGACATGTCATGGATACATCCAAATGCCTATGTGCTGGCAAGAAAATACTTGTCAGACTTAGAGCTCTCCAGAGAAGAAACTTGGTTTTCATGAATGTATGAAAAGTACCTCCAGCACAATGGGTATTCCTGAAATCTAGGCAGCAAATGTTAGGCATTTGTGAGCAGCCTCTTAATGTTGAGAAAGATGTTCAGGTTTTGCTTAGCAAAATGGAAGGTGATATATTTCTGTTTTAAAACACAGTGGGAATGCAACTGCAAATACCATTAGGAAACAGAACTTTTTGCTTGCAGAAACGTTTGCCCTGTATATGTATGTATATATGCACTAATGGAAATACAAACACACATGCATATATTTATGGCAAATCCAGATAGATAGCTGCGGACACATATAGTTTGTTTTGGTTTGGTTTTTTTAATAGCCTTCAGTACTGACTATACAGGATGTTAGTGTCTCGGCGATCTCTAACTCAGTAATACCATGACCATAGCACCATATTTCTGTCTTTTCAGGTCAACTTTTGGTTTCCAATACTCAAGGCAAGAGAGGCAGTGAGGAAGAAAGAAAGGAGTGTGGCAGATGACAACATGGTGTGAAAAAGAYTGAGTGAATCTTTGGATAAGGCTGAAATGCTCTAGCTCCACAGGGACCTGTGTTTTGCACCCATCTTTCCTATGGAATTTCGGTTTTAAAATTTAAAAATAGGATCAATGGCTGATCAGCAGTATTTTGGAAACGAGTGGAAAAGAAGCCATGGGAGATAGTGTGCTCTSCTCACAGAGAGCTCTGGGTTGCCTTAATACTCATTTTTCAGCTTGGGGTCTGCATTGTCTGGTACTTTAGAAAGCCATGGAGGGTCTGTTCTTCTGTGTAAAAGCCATCGAACAGCTTGGAGCTTTTAGGACTACAGCACAAATCTCTTCGGGTTGAGCTAACAGAGGACATAATGGCAGCAGCGGATTTGTCTTCTTCACATTTGCCAGACACTGAAGATAGAAGACACAGCACAGGTTGTCCATTGGCTTCTGGGCTGGCCAAGAACCTGACYAGTGGGCTTAGATCTTTCTAGACATTTCTATCAGGCTCAACGCTCAACTGCCCCAAACCGCTCAGCCTGCTTCTTTCCTATCCCTGGCTCCATACACCTGCTCCTGCCTCTGTAGCTGTCTCTTCTGCAGGGCCAGTGCTCTATATGTCCTGTCCAGCCCAGCCGAACTCTCCCTCCCACCTCGGCTCCCCCACTTACTTTTTCTGATTTGTTTCTCAGAAGTTTCTAATCCTAGTCTTCCACCCGGAATTCCTCACCCCCTCACTTGGGGGTTTTAGTCTCCCACTTTCACATATCTGTAGACTGTATCGCTAGGGCAGATTGTCCTGTATCTTTGATGATCATGAGAGAGGTCATGTAGCACATGCAGAAGTGAGAATGCTCACGAGAGCTGGAATACAGAGGAATCAGGTGCTGTGGGTGCAAACAAGCTGGTTTTGAGGTGCAGGGGCATATGAGCAGAGGTGAACCATGCTTCGAATCTTGCAGTCTGAGAGAGCTTGCAGAAGTGGCAAAAATGGGCTTAGTTATGTTGCTAAAGCCACCATTGACTTCAATGAAACAAAACTGAGCCCATACTGAGTGCTTCACCTATTCAACTAACATTGGTGATGTGACCTTCATATGACACAAGAACAGATGCTAAGAGCATAAAGACATAGGAATGGCTTGACTGACATGGCACTAGAGATTTAATGTAGAGCCAAAAATCCACCCAACATGCAGTGTACTCTTGATTTTCAGCCACAGACAACTTCCTTCCTTAGGTTGCATAAGAACAGCAAACTCTACTTTGTTCCTCTATAATATGTGCATGGTCCCAGGACAGCCACTGATCGATGTCTCTGTTATYTGAATGAATAAAGGCTTATGTAAAACTTTCCAGTAGTAAGTGTCAGAAGTTATTTTCCACCTGAAACACTGAAAAATACCAAGCCTTTTTTTCTTTGGGTCTTCCAAACGAAGTATCACTCCTCCATGGACAGAGGTGTTTCAGGTTGCTGGTGTGCCAACAATTTGTCTCTAAAAAACGGGGTGCTAGATTAATGCCATGCATTATTGAGGGTTGTGCTGAATGTCTCTGAGTTGTCCTCTTTTGCTAAAGTGGGACAGCCCTGGAGAGTAGCAGAACATCATTTATATCCCAGGTACTACTGTCAAGGACCAGTAGCAAAAAGCATCCTGGTGAAAAAGGAGCAAAATAAAGGATGCTCTAAATTTGTTTTCACAAAACAGACTAGCTGTCCAGGTACTATTGACAAGAGCATATATTACTTCACTCTTGTTATCATTGCAGATGAAAGGGGAAAAGGAGTTAAATGTCAGCCAAGAGCTAAGCATTTTTGGCTGAGTCCTGACAAGTTCATTGCTGGTAGGAGTTGGATGTGCTCTTTTCAGACCCAGAGGACAAGATGGTGAGAAGCCCTGATCTCCCACTGATGACGACACCCAAAGGYGGGGGCAGGTCTGATTGACACCAGCACTACCACAAAACACTACCCACTTCACTTGGCATCAGGAGGCAAAACCAGTCTTGGAGTTTCTTGCCTTTCCGGTTTGATGGTGTGTGGCCACCCAGCATACCTTTTCTCTCTGTTCTGCAAGCAGCAAGTGAAAGCTTTGCAGCACACGGGAATGGTTCATCGAAATTACTCAGATGGGGGTCAATGGTTGGGACAGATACCTAAATGTGTTAGGATTTTGAGTTTGGGAGTACACTCTCAGGACAATAGCATGTCTGTACTTTGTATTTACTTAAGGAAATAAAGCCTAGTAGGAATGACTGATTATGAAAAAGAGCCATTAGTCCTTGGTAGGATAGGTGAAACCTTGCAGGGTTTACAGAAAAGTGTTGTATCTGAATGCTGGGACTCCCACCACTGTCTGGCAGGGCARCTTACTGAGTATTGATTAGCTTGCTCCCTCAAATCAGCGAGGGTCATGGCAGTGATAAAAGGCAATCCTTCTTGGGAAGTTAATTGTAATTCAGTACAAAATGCTTAGCTCTGGTAAACATTTTACCTAGATGCTTGACCCCACTCTCAGTGACAAAGGACATGGAAAAGCCCAAGGTATTTCTTTGTCTTGGTCTTTACAGGTAAGACTGACCATCAGCCATACCAGGCTCCTCAGACCAGAGGGAAAGTCTGGAGCAAGGAAGACTTAGCCCCATGAAGGATGACATGGTTAGAAAGCACTTATAGACACTGGTCATACTTAAGCCCATAGGACATGATGGGAGGCACCCATGGGTGCTGAGGGTGCTGACTGGTATCATTGTGAGGTGACTCTTGATTATCTTTGAAAGGCCATGGTGATCAAGAGAGGTTCCTGAGCACTAGAAGAAAGTGAATGTCACTCCCATCTTCAAGAAGGGCAAGAAGGAGGATCTGTGAAACTACAGGTTTGTCAGCCTCACCTCAATCCGTGGGAAGGTGATGGAGCAATTTCCCCTGAAGCCATTTTCAAAGACAAAGGCCAGGAACCTGATTGGGATATCACCTAAAAGTAAGAAAAACTCTTTTACTGTGAGGGTGGTTAAACACTGGAACAGGATGCCCAGAGAGGTTATGGAGTCTCTATCCTTGGAGATACTCAAAACCCAACTAGTCATGGGGTGTCTGCCAGCCTCAGCCACTCTGTAGTGACTTTTACAGAAAGCATTGCAGAAAACATATTAGACGTGCACAGCAAAAGCTTGTGTTAATTTGTGAATGTGCTGTGCCAGAACCAGGGTGCCACCTCACAAATATTATTGCCATTACACTCATACTGGAGTCATGCACTTGACTGGACTAATGCACTGTTTGCTTCCCTGACTATACACATGCATACCCGTGTGCTGAAGGTGAGCTGGATGGCAGGCAAAGGAGGTAAGTTTACTCTTCCCCATCTCCCTAAACCTGGGGTACCAGGGAAAATGGCACATTTTTTTTAAATTCTAAAGACATTGAGGTTTGTCTCAGTGGTAGAACAGTTCTTACCCCCATCTACAGTATTAGGTCTATCCATTCAGCTGCCCTGTGGTTGAGAAGAAAGAAGAAATACCCAGTAAACTGAGGTCCTCTTTAGTTGTACAGATGAAAAGCCAGGTCTGTCTCTCCCCTGGCATTACACTGAGACATACCTCTCATTCTCTGCAGACCTTACTTGGTTTCTGTTTTCTCCCATTTGTTTCTGTCCTGTGAGCTGGGGATGTCTGGGGGTTTGTTTATCTTCAGCTGTCTCCTCTGCAAGTTGTTCAGCTATTCCCTTTGGCCTCTCTGTTTACCATAACCCTCAACCACATGATTACATTGTTCTTTTTGCCTTTTTTTTTTTTTTAAGTCTAAAAGTTACAATAAAAAAACAGTATTCCATCCACAATTATTTCTGTTCCTCTTCTTGCCTACCCTCTCGTCACATTTCCTACATTTTATTTTGTCTCTTTTCCCCTGYCTTTGACATTCAAAGTCTTCTTTCCTCCTTCGGTATGTTTTCTTCTGCTCCAATAGATCACTCTTCCCCATACATAAAAGCATGTATTTTTTCTTTCTGCTGAGCACAAGTGAGCTACAGGTACAGTTGAAATTAAGGGGTTTATTTATTCATTTATTGGTTTAATGGGAATTTTTAATATCTTCCATGTTACTGGGCATTGTCTCCAACTGCCTCTCTGGGGCTTCTCAGAAATATATTCATATGCCACCAGCACTCAGAACAAGAGTCTGAGGAGAAGTCTGGATTTGGCTTTTGACTCATTCATCCCTTTCCTTCCCCCAGCTCACAGCAGAGCTCAACTTCCCTTCTAGACGTCCTTCACTAGTGTAGAAGCTGTTTGATTTACTGTGAAAAATCCCCCAATTGGATCAAATCTGGTTTGCAAAATTAATGAAAGGCTGACCTGATTGTCTTGTGAAGATAATTCAGAGAGACATGCTAGTGCTCCTCACCCTCCTGAAGCACAATACGAAAGAGGCTGTTTCCTTTCAACAACCGTGTTTATGGAACTCTCCTCATCACCACCCTGTATCCCCGAATATGGCTTTCTTCATAGCTAAGCTAAAGGCTTTTTTTTCTCTGTGCTAGTTTTGTTGCAGCATTTTGCATGGCCAGCTGTGTGTGCAAAGTCAGAGGTTGCTGGGTTTACAAACTGTTTTCACCCTGATGCTCACTCTGTCAATATTGTCACACTGACTCACTTTGTTTTCACCACTGTTTAAATAGCCCTGAGATGCTTGCAGTTAAAGAAGAAATGAACAGGCAAAGCCTTTCCTCTATTTCTGTTTTACATCACAAAAGTGGAAAGTAAGGATCAAAGGATCACTCTTTGGTGATGATGAAATACAGCCTGAAAATGGGGATGTTATTGTTGACTTTATGGGCACAGACTTCAAAATATGTGAACATGCTTCATGGGTGCTGCTGTGCATGACAGTAACTTCCTTCTCATCTCATTCCTGATACATAATACCAGCCCTGCCCTCCAGTGGCCCAGTAAAGCTACGTACCCCAGTATTGCTGCTCTCTGCAGAGATCCCCYGGTACTTCACGCTGAAGAGGGAAGCACTGCAGGTGTAGGTGCTTGCACCATAGCCATGAGCTTTTCATAAGCAGTGAAATGATAGCCATCAGACAACCGGGCAATAAACACATACTGGCCATATGAGGATTTCTCTGACAAATGATGGGGATGAAAGCAATGTTAGGTATGCCAGGGTTGGATCTACCAAATTCCTTCTCTGCTCCTGCCCCTGGAATCCACGTCACCAGGGAGAATGGGGTACTAAAGATCCCGAATTTCTGTCTGGCTGGGGAGAGTGATAAAAATATGGTTAACAGAGTTTTTTCCTTACTTTACAATGTATTTGAGTCTTCACCTTTCCATACAAGAGCAGAGGGGAAACCAGCATAATCTCAATGAGAAGTGCTAAGCAAGGAAAGGCTGTTCTGCGTTTCAGCCTTGACAAAATGGATCCTCGGCTCCTCTGTACTGAGATGTATTGCTTCAGAGAAAAAGGGTTTTAATGCAGCAATGCCATCTCTCAAAGCAATCAGAGATAGTCTACTCTTGCTGAGTGACCAACAGACAGAAAGAAGAATCAAAGAAAGCAAACATTTTTCTCAGTAGGCGCTGCAGAAGCCTGACGAGTGTGGCTAAATGAGGTAGGATTCAAACATCTGGGAAAGCAATCGTTGTCTTACTTTCCTGTGAAAGGCTCAAGGAAACTGTGCTGCAAAAGTAATCTCTAAACCAGCTTTCCAGCCTAGCGTGGGGAATCTGTTGTTTTAGGACTACAGTTACAGCACAGCCCCAGCAACAACTTTGTGAGAATGTAATGAGCAAGCGAGAGCTGGGATGAGATTGTAGGACAAATTCAGCAGTCTTGTCAGGGTCTAGAGACTGAAGCAGGACTGAGAGACACCTCAGTGCTCCTTTCAGTTCTCCAGTTCAGGATCTGTGCTGACATAAATGCATTTTATAATCCCATTTCATCCCAAATTAACTATATGCCTACTAAAAAAACCATCCTACTATGTTTGGCTCTGCTATCACTCATGACTGGTGTTTTGGAATAGGGACCTGGGCAGTTCCAAAATTATACCCCYGTGAAAATCCCACCATGATAGTGTGCCCCACATAACTGGAGCCTGACAGTCTCAACTTTAGTAGGAGTGCCTGAATAGCACAGCTGAAATACTTTTGATATCACACAGTTTCTCARGAGCTATTATTTTGCACCTTGTGGCTAGAGGCAGAATTCAGGTACTGAAGGTAGCCTTCCAAGGTAGCCTGCATGTGTCATGACAAAACAAATACTCATAAATTTCACAAACCTGACAGGCTCAATAACTTGTTGCATTCAAGGATGTGAAAATACAGCAGATGCTTTGGTGTAAATCCCAGTTCACAATATGCAGGTAATTTTTTCCATGACATCTGCACAAAAGTTAAAACAGTCATTGGAATTAAAAAGTAGGCATTTGTTAAGAACAAAATCCAAAGGATACACCCTATGAAGAGTATAATCCATGGTACAGAGCAGTAAATACCAACATAGGGATCAGGAGCTCTTTGCCAATTGTACAGGGAGAAGCTTCCTCATTTCTAATCTAATAAAAATCTGTAGGAAACCTAAAAAGATTATATGTTTTTCCACAGATAATACACTTCCATAGTTTGGAGAGCTCAGTTCACAAAATGGGTGTTTATATAACTCATAAAACCACTTGCTGTTATCATGCTGTGAAAACATCTGCTTTTAGAAAAATTACTAACTTTGTTCCTTTGGGCTTTCATGATCTGCAGTCTTTTGTATCACTTTGATCTCTGTAGGTGTCCCTAGAGCTCGAAGGAATTTGAAAGTCCTGGGCACGTCCACGGTATCCAAAGGACTGGCATCCTTTACTGCTGGGTTTAATTTCTGTCATAATTGAGTAATTTTGGCCTTGAGCAACTCACTTAAGCCAACACTGGATGTTAAACATCAGGCAACTATATATATTCAATCACTTGAGCAATTTCAGAGCTTTGAGCATCTCACAATTGTAAACTTATTCTAATTATATTTACTTGTCTCACAGGTATATCATGCAATTGCAAGACACTAATAATTGTTAAAACCTGAAGCCTCAGACGAAAGACTCCACACAAATGTAAGTTATTGTTAAAAGTAGAAATAGGTCCTTTCTCCCCCCTGCTTTTTCCTCTACTCTTCCCAAATTTCTGCTCTTCTTCCAAGGTAGCAAAAGATTAATTAAAAAGAATGGAGTCATGGTTAAGATGCACTCTTGATGAGACGAAACATAAGAAAAGACAGGCATCCTTCATACCAGAAAGTTCCAGTTCTGAGAGGCAAAGATGGGCTAGGTGGAAGGCGGCTGCAGGGTAGACATCTGCACCATAGTTAGTCACACTGTATTCTCTTTGTAGTCAATGGAGCCGAACTGGCATTGAAAGAAAACTACTCACCTCATCCCAAAGGAGAACAACTCTGGACAGGTTCATCTAGCCTGTTTTAGATCTTGATGCAGAGATGAATAATGTCCTAGAAGCACCTTTCTCTCTGTTGATTACAGAGGGAGACTAGAGAACAAACTCAGATGCAGACCATTGCAGTACAGAAGTCTACATTGAAAAGTGAACCCCATCCCCTTGTAATAGTCATTGTAATAGTGCTGGATGCCTTGTTCTGCTGTTCTACCAGCCCAAAGACAACCTGAGAAATGGGAACCTGTGCTAGTTCTTCCTAAACATCCCCATGATTATCCTCCATCATCTTAGAAAAATTCTCCTTTGCTATTTAGAGACACAAGAACTACAGACGTAGTAGGAGTTTGTTTCTCATACAAGCTCATACATCACTGTATGCCTATGAATATAGCAGGAACTACAAGTCTGCCTTCCACTGTCAAATTAAAAATAACAGCAATTATCATAAGTTTTCTGTGTCTGTCTTAAAATATGAATGTCTTCTGTGCCTGTTTGGCCCATGGATTGCACAGAAGTACAGGTTACACTGTTTCTACATATAGGACAGTAAACTCATTGTACAGGTGTTTTTGTGTTGGCCCCATTTCTCTCTTAAATATTCCCCAGTGACAGCTGTTTAAAAAGAAGGGCTATCTCATGTGAAAATGCAACTTTAAACAACATTCTAGGTTTCCGAGGCAAAACTTGTCTAGACATGGTAATAGAGTCATGCTTCTAAGAATACAATTACCTCTCAAATGAGAAATCAGAAAAATCGAGCAAATGAGTTTTTTTTTAAAAATTAGGAATCCTAGCCTACAAAAAAACCCCAAAGTATTAGTTACATTGGTAAAAAACTCACATTTTCAGTAAAAAAAAGTTTTTTGAAATTAATGCATTATGCTCTTGCTCTGGTGACCCCACTTCATAAGCCTTCAGGTTACAGGTGTGTGTCTCTCCATAAAGCCAGGACACAAAACAGTATTGTAGCTGAGTTCACCAGTATGGTTAGCATAGGTTTGCCTAGGCTGTAACAAAGGAAACACTTGAACACACCAATAAACGCTTGGCTGTGTAGCTGGCAGGGACAAAATGTGTAAACTCCTTTAAAGACAGGGACAGGGAGATGTAGCAGCAGCTCTGAAATATTGACAGTTCCCCCGAATCAGCATTTTTCTGTACCTGACCCCTTCCAGGAAGGGAAAAACAAAAAATCAAATTCAGCATCTGCTATCAGAATTCTCTGCATTGCTAAACACAACAGAGATCTTCCTAACACATGAAATTAGAGAATTAGGATTCATCTCCTGTGACCTAACAGAGCAAGAATGTAGAAAAGGCCATTGCTCATTGCTTTGACTTTACAGGTTAGCTGATACCTTCTAAAGATAAATATTAAGAAATACCATCCCCAAACTTACCTACTTTTAAGAACCTACAGAGCTGCTGCCACATTATAATTACAGTTATTATTTTATTATTACTCCATTTTTTATAAAGAATTGTTCTAATAACAAAATTCCTTTTAAAGAGAAATTGCAATGACAACTTTCATGCAGAAGCCCAGTATAATGTTTATTGGTTACTGTCRTTTTATGTTGGCTCTTGAGAAGTTCATTGTGGACTGATTGTTGGACCCAGAATGCACTGCTTTGGTGGRGACAGCAGGGTCATTTTCATTTGCTTTTTTCTACAGAGAAGAAAAACACAATATGATATAATCTTTCAAAAGAAAATCTCTGCTTTGCAGTTTGTCACTCAGAGAGGTAATAAAGGAGAAAGAGTGGTAGGAACTAGAAAGAATTATTATTGCTCCCTCACTCTATCGCAGCTTTAGCCTTTAGTCCCCTCTATTACAAAAGCTTTCTCCCTTACGACAGAGGAAAACAAATAGCATGTTCTACTCTGCTGCTGCTACTGATGCCCTGGATGAGGTTCACTGTGAGGGAGCTTTAAAGGAATGATACAATGAAATGTGGAAAAGCTAACTTTACCCTCCCACCATTGCAGGTTTGTTCCTGTCCTCATATTAATTAGCACTAAGAACAGACCCATTTTATGTGAGGTGCGAACTGGGGCTTTACATCCATCTATTGGGAAATCATTTCTCGAACTAGCTAAGATCATTGTTGGTACACATATGCACCCAAAAACGGAGCCTGGGTTTTGTCATGTTTACTGCCACTCACTGTCCCCCCAACCCATATTAATCAACTCCCCTGCTGTAGTAGACAACATTTCAGCTGCAGTTGGCATACAGCAGCATCATGTCTCAATTGTGCTTGCTGAAGGTCTTACCTAGTTCTTTTACTTTTTCCTGAAGCATTTCTTCTGCTTGATAAACAAAGAGTGAGGTGGTGTCACCTAGTCCATCTCCCCAGCTGCCTTATCCCACCCATATGTTACATTGCACTGACCCTTGCTAGGTTCTTCTGAGAGACAGTTCAACTCCCTAAGCTAACAGAAAACTAACCCAGAAAAAGAAAGCTAACTGTTTTCTGCTGGCTTAGCAAGTAAATCGGCTCACAGAAAGATCTACCGAAAACCAGGACGTATACAGGTGAGGGACCGTCAATACCAAGCTATGCGCTGTGGACACTGGAGAGAAGGGAAGGGGAGATACTGGATGTTATTCCCTTGTTAGCAGCACTGAACCTTACAGCACCTCAACCATCCATTAGACCACGGCTGGCAGACTGCAGCACCTCTACTGCATGAAGACAGCTGTTGTCCTTGCAAAACAGATCTATCAGCTTAACCCAAATAGCACAATTGGCGGAGAGTTATTGTCTGTAACACAGGGACACTAGAGAATTTAATTTTTCACATCAAGCTGGTTTTGGTTTTTTTTCCTGTAAATTTGMAAGCCAAACATTTATGCTTTGTACTCCTGGTGCTAACTGAACTCAGGTTTTCTCTGGGCCTTTATACCCATGTCTCAGTCTAGCAGTTAAACTCTATTTGCTTCTCTCAACTGAACTTTTTGAATGAGGCTCCAATCAGAAAGAGGTCCTCCATACCTGGGCTGCCACACATTTTCATCAAACTTAAAGATACCAAGATAATGCAGCTTCTGAGAGGGCTTATTTCAGAGAAGCCTATTACAAGCTAGACGGCCTGCTGCGTTTTAGTTTTCTTGAAATTTCAGAGAAGCATTAAGTAAAGTAGTTTTCACTAATCAAAAGAGACAGTTACCTGTAAGAGCCAAAACTGGGGAATGAGTCTATTGTTTTGGTGTGACGGATGTTCCTGAGACAACGTCTGTATATGGTGCTCTCTTAACAGGAACAGGCTGACAGACCTGCAATAAAGTATTTCAAATCTTTCACTATTATTTGTCTTCCCCTTGGAATTGCTAATTGTACACAATGAAAATAGCAGTCCTACGATAACCCAGCTTTGTATGTTATGTACCCCAACACTTTCATCAAACCTCTCCCTTGAAAAGATCCCTTACACTGGGATTAAACTGTTCAGTTCTCAGCTTTCATCAGGAGCATTTAGTAACTGCAGCGTGTTCTCTTAGATGAAAAGGAATGCCTGAAGTTTTTGCTGGTGTAATGCCAGTACAAATCTGGTTTCAATAGCTAGTTTCTATTACCACTACCTGGCATTTATTTTGCATTAGAAGTCAAAGGGATCAACATTGCACAACAAAGAAAGTGCTACAATAATAAGCAGCCCTCATTAACAAAGTACCAAATATCTTCAATGTCCAGTGGATTAAACAGACTCACAAGCACATACACGTTTGTGCATGATACATATCCCACTGAAGATACATCCAAAGGACTATGATTTCTAAGAGGAACACTGCAAAGAGGATCTACCTAGATTAAAAATGCAGAATGAGTCTACTGTAGGTGAGCAGTTCTCACTATTTTGCCTGTGGGACAATCTTACCTGCAGCTGGCCATGGAATTGCATGACCTTTGGAGCAATTGTTTAAATTCAGTTAAATATTCAGTGGAAAGGGAAGATCTTTTCTCCAGACAAATTCACAGTTAGGACCACTACTTCACTTTTCTACTAGGTCTGGGAAGTCCAGGCACAGATTATTTTCTTTGCCCTTCCTTTCCCCTAGAATCACTAACCTTCATTCACATTGAAAAGGTGAATAGAATATATAAATTTTGTGGACAGATTTAAWTAAGGAATCTGGTTTCAAAATAAAAAGCCAAGTAGAAACAGCATAGTTAGATGCTAACATAATGCAAGTGAAAATATCTGTAGTTTATCTAATTTACACTGACCCGTACTGGTACAAAAAAAAATGTGTTCCTTTATGTTTGGAAAACCCCAAAATGCAATCATGTTTTCTGTTCTTARTTCCCAGGGAAAACCTGTGTGCTCATGATGGCACTTCCCTGCCTATCCACTGTATTATGTGTATCAACTTGCAGACAGCTCGTCAGCTCCTGTGAAAGTGTGGTCTTTGGAGGAAAGCCTCACTCAGCCACTTTTACATGCCTTTCTCAGTCCATTAAGACAACAGCAGGAAGAAATATACAGAATTATCTTGGAAGCATTTCAATGGGCCATACCTCACATGGATGCTAGTCTGATTCAACTTTTAGATCCTGCAGTGAATCTCACTGTTTCAGGTTGTGATTTTCAAATATACTTAGTCTGGGTGCTTTTGAAAATCTTACCCGCAATAAGTAACACTAAGGACTCAAAAGCATTCTTCATAAATGCTTGCATGGTAAACAGGCACTGAAAATTCAATCTTCATGTATTTTGCAATATTTCTCTTAAAAAAAAATACAGAACAAGAGCTTGAACAGAGCTATCTTGCTTGGTCCAGCAGTGCACTTTGCATATGTTCAGCTTCTAACACATTCTTGCTGGAACAGAACCAAGTGTTCAATATTCTACAGGGTTTAGCTCCAAACATCTTTTCCATGAAAGAGTTAGAAAATTATTGATCTCTTCCTCAGTACAAGATTTCTTTCTTGCTAAGTTTTCTGATGTTAAGCCTCTGATTTTCAGTGAAATCAGTGGTGAAATCTAGCAGTTAGTCAGATTATCCATGAGCAAAACTTTGTCCACTTTATTGCTGGTGGGACGTGTTTATTTTAAAAAGTACCCAGGCTTAGTCTACAAGCTGTACAGAGACTACCCTAAGAGCAGGAACTAGTCTATGATATTTTTCTGTAAGAYAAAGAGTAATAAAAATTGAGTCCTTAGTTTCATTTCCTCCCACCTTGGCAGATTTTGATTAGTAAGGGAAATTACCATTGAATCCCCAAACCTCTCTTCCCAAGAGCTAGTTATCCTCATGTTGTACAAAGCATTACAGAGATTTATTAGTTTAATTAACCTGCTCCCGCTGCCAGACTCTTTTGTAGACATATGGAGGGAATGGTGGACGGGAGACATATTTGCCTTCTCCTGCTGTGACATTGAAAGCTCCACCTTCATAAACCACTTTGCCTCTTGAAACTGTCGCAATTGGTACTCCATGGCAGATCATTCCTTCAAATATATTGAAGTTGTTGGCCTGGTGATGTGTCTTTGCAGATATCGTCCTGTGTTTACAAAACAAAACAACACCCAAAGTTACTATGAACCTTGAATTTTACTYCATTATAAAATTTTGAGAAATTGATAAAGGAAGAAAATTTAGCTGCATTATTAAACTATGGCATTGTACAGTACATCATGGAACAGCTGTAAAAATAGGGTAGAGCATTAACATTTCATTGAACAGTAATTGCATTTCAAAAGAATGAAGAGGGAGTCAAAAGGACAGAACTTTGCAGCCTTGAAATGCAAAATTTTCCACTAAAAAGAGATTAGTGGGAAAAAAATCAGGTTGTAATATTTTATTTGGGTAACATGATTTCATTCTACCTTGTCAAGCAAATATCTATGCACAATAAGGTCAGAAAAAGCTCTGACCTTTTAGCTAGAATGACTTGCAATTTCAGGATGGAAAAGTATGGCTGCAATGTTTCAAAGATTGAGACTCACAAATAAGACAAAGACTATTTCACTGGAAAGTCAGTAGATAGTAATGAATTTTGGTAACTCTTAATGGATTGATCCAGTGACTGACAGCCCAAATATCTCGATGCTGCTAAATAATGACAACATGACACTTCTACATACCTTTCTTCCAAGAGTATTAGCAAATTCTAATTTTAGACCTCAAAGGCACTAATTTGAACTATGGTATTATTGCTTTCTTTATGCATAGACCTCACTCTTTATGATCATCATTTTTCCAGCCAGTTTCTCCAACCCTAAGTGGCTACATTAAAGGCAGAGCCAATGCCAGAGCGGACATTAGCGTCTAGAAGTCCAGGCTGTGTATACTTCCTTTACTATCTATTTTCCCTACTGAGCTACTTACTCTACTGTATGTAAAATGGGTCATTTTCATTAACTAAATGAATTTCAGTTAATTATTTTATTAACTTCCTTTTTTCAATCTACATGTATTTTTATTTCTTTTTTATAATTTGGAGAGTTTATAATTTTATTGTCATCTGTAATTTCTGAAAGGAAGAAAGCTCCATGCTTTTGGCTAGCAGTCAGAATTTTCCAGAATGGGTGCTCACACAATCAAAAACCTGTCATACACATATAGCATGAACATTATTCCAGAGACTACATCTTTTGCAAAAGAATTATCAAAGTCAAAACTAATATAAAATTTTAAGAGATTAAAATACTGATCTATTTGGAGAAGAAATTTTTAAACTTCAGTTAACATCCTTATCAAAATGAGAAAACCACATCAAAATCTGCATCTTTCTTGAAGTATAACCATTTTCAAAAGTAATCCCTTATAAAATATTTCAAATGAATACTTATACAGAGCAAAAAAGAATTTGTGGAAGGATACTTAGTTTTCCTTTCATATYGTTCTGTTGAACTAAGAGAAATTGGTTCTTCTAAGGGCTACATTCAAATCTTGGTGGGAACTGACTTTTCAAAGGCTGTATATATAGAACTACTCTCTGTGGCCAATCTGCCCACAGGAATAAAAACTCTTCCTTATTCAGTACACCTTGGAGAGAAAACTTACACGCGCCTGCTCACCAGTATCAGCATCATCTTGTAGATTCACAGTGGAAAGAGCGAGCAATAGAAGTCAGACCTCTCGTATTCACCGGTCCTATGAATACTGTCGAACAAGTTTATCCATGGGTGTTATAATAGCCCTACAAAGAGTTTGTKAACATATTCCTCTAGCTTATTGCATTACCCTTATGGGTCCAATTGCTAGAACAGTAAGTAAGAACAACTGTAATATAATTAACTTTAGCAGTCTCTGGGTATACAACATATCTATTTGCACAATAGCACTGGGACACGAAAAGAAAAATGGAAAAGATAATTTGAGCAAACGAACAGAAAAATAAGCAATATCCTTCAACTCAACATGTGAGCTGTTTAAATGTGCTAGAGCAGGGTCACTAGAGGTAAACATGCCTCAGAGGCAAGTATGTTCTTCATAAAAAGGTACAAAATGAATGGAAGTTAGCACATTTAAAAGAAATATCCATTTGTACAGATAAACCTTACAATCTGACAAAACACATCTCCCAGAGCTTGTCTCAACAACAAACTTGTATAGAACTCATTTATAACTCTTCTGTTGAAACAAGCCTTAGATCACACTGCCCTTTCTGAAGGTGAAGTGCATTCTCCCTGATGGAGGTCACCAAAATTTGTCTGTGTTTAGATTTAACCCTTTGACATTACATTATCAATGGCAATGAAAGCTTCAGGTAGCAAGTGAGCAACCAATTAAAACAGAATTAGCTGGTATGCTTGGGTCTGAAGCTCACAACTCAGCAACCTTATGCAACAGACTGTTTCCTGCTGTATCAGCCATTTCAGTAGCAGGCAGCTTGCTGGGAATCTTAGTGAAATTCCAATGTTTGCTCCAAACATCTGAACACTGTTGACCACTCGGCTGATGGCAAGAATGGCTGTAACCCACCTATAATCCAAAAAATCAAGACTGCCACCRTAGCGAAATATAATGTAACAGCTGTCTCCAGCATTCTAAGTGATGTCTGACATAAGGGATTACTCAACATGAGAAAGTAGATTCTGACCCCAGGCTTCAAAAACCTGAATTGGATTTTTTTTTTATAAAATTTGTAAAATTCTCTAATTCTGGTTATAAATTACAGTGGCTCTTGTTTCAGACAACCTTTTCTCAAACGGAGACTGAGATCAGAATGATTACTTGAGCATTTAAAAGAACATTCTCCTCTACAAAGAGGATACTGCAAAGACATCAGAACCTGTTTTGTTCCTACTCACAACAGTGTTTCCATGTAATTCATTTCAGCTGCTTTTGATACACTTGTCTTGCAAAGAGGTTTTAGGCTATCAATATAAAAATTTATATTCCTCTAGTACCAAAGAGGAAGACTGCTTCTGAAATTGTCTTTTTTAAATCCAGTGCTTCTGTCCAACTAGTTTACAGTCAAATAGCAGTTATTTTAGTCTAAGAGCAATTACCAGATTTTCTGACTGTGTGAGGATTCAGTGACTAGTAATCCTGTATTTATTTATTCTCTATGTGAGAAAGGGCTTTACTGCCACTCCTAGAATATGAGATCTAAATAAACTACAAAATGAAGTTTGAAATTTAGAAAAGAGCATCAGATTAGACTGACGCAGAAAGCTATAGGGTGAAATTCAAGACTGTACAGGTGGTCAGCTCAAGAGTTATGCCCTGAAGTTTTGTTAAGGAGTTAGAGGTACCAGTTTTCATTTCACGTCAAACACAACCCAGCAGCATCATAAACATGTCTATGTCTCAGTCAGAGCCTGAAATACTAAATAGTGAGTTACAGTCAGGCAGGTGGGGGAACTGGATGAAAGGAAACCAGTAGATATTAGACTAATCTTCTACCCCTCATAATGCAAAGGACATGAAGCTCCATCAGCCCGGTGAAGGTGGATGTCAGACTAGAGTGAGCTCTAGAACCTAAACTTGGACTGCTGTGAGGATTATCACTTTAATTTTCAAGAGGGGCATAAGAAAAGGGTCTAGAGAACAGGTCTTATGAGGAGCGGCTGAGGGAGCTGGGGTTGTTTAGCCTGGAGAAGAGGAGGCTGAGGGGAGACCTTATCGCTCTCTACAACTACGTGAAAGGAGGCTGTAGAGAGGCGGGTGCTGGTCTCTTCCCCCAAGTAACAAACGATAGGACGGGAGGAAATGGCCTCAAGTTGCACCAAGGGAGGATTAGATTGGATATTAGGAAAAATTTCTTCACCGAAAGGGTAGTCAGGCATTGGAACAGGCTGCCCAGGGAAGTGGTGGAGTCACCATCACTGGAGGCGTTCAAAAAATGTGTGGATGTGGCGCTTCAGGACATGGTTTAGTGGGCATGGGTACTGGGTTGATGGTTGGACTCGATGATCTTAGAGGTCTTTTCCAACCTTAATGATTCTATGATTCTATTCTATGATTCTATGAAAATGAAGAATTTAATTACTTTCAATGGAAATTGGATGCATACCTCACACAGTTTTCTTAAAAAATTCCCGGCACAGGAATATGAAAGAATCCTGTAGTCGACAGCCCTTAGGCAAGAATAGCTGTTCAACATCTCAGTAAAGGGAGGACATCTATTTTATAGTTATTTAATTAATTAATTTAAAACATAGTAATAAAGGCAGCTAAAATGACGAGAGTCCATTGTTAAAGAGAAAACAACTGCTTTGCTGACAACTGCCGTAGAAAACCGACTTATGTAAGAGTATTTGAGCTGTAAGCAACTTCTCTCAGTGCTTACAGTGCAGTATTTCTAAGCTTTTTGGAGCTGGGTGTAGGTGACAAATGCCAGTTTGCTGAGTATAGTATCAACCTTTGCGAGTTGCCTCTTCACATCACTTCCAGATACTTTTGAACTCTCCGTATTGTTAACCTGCTTTTCTAAAATCTGAAAAAAAAAATCAATGGTTCACCTTTCTGTGCCGTCCTGAGCCACCACTCATTTATAATGGTAATTAACTTGAACTTTGTGGATGTTAAAGAGTTAGTTCTATTAAAAAGAAAAGCAAAGGAAGAGGGAAAAATGAGAAGAAAAAGAAGAAAGAGAAAGTCTTAAAATCTATGTGCAAAAATGCTAGCTATAAGCCTATGTCCTGGTTTTGGCTGGGATAGAGTTAATTTTCTTCCTAGTAGCTGGTATAATGCTGTGTTTTGGATTTAGGATGAGAATAATGTTGATAACACACTGATGTTTTAGTTGTTGCTAAGTAGCACTTACACTAGTCACGGACTTTTCAGTTTCTCATGCTCTACCGACTGAGAAGGCTGGAGATGCACAAGAAGCTGGGAGGGGGCACAGCCAGGACAGCTGACYCAAACTGGCCAGAGGGATATTCCATACCATATGGCGTCATACTCAGTATATAAACTAGGGGAAAGCTSGCCAGGGGRRCCACTGMTSAGGGACAGGCTGGGYATYRGTYRGTTGGTGGTGAGCAATTGTTTTTCATTTGCATCGCTTGTCTTTCTTGGGTTTTATTTCTCTCTCTTTTTGTTATTTTCCTTTTCATTACAATTTTTTAATATTGATATTATTATTATTATTGCTATTATCATTATATTTTATTTCAATTATTAAACTGTTCTTATCTCAACCCATAAGTGTTCTCACTTTTACTCTTCCGATTCTCTCCCCCATCCCATTGCGGGGGTGTGCACGGAGTGAGCGAGCAGCTGTGTRGTGCTTAGTTGCTGGCTGGGGTTAAACCACGACAGTCCTTTTTGGCACTCGAAGGGCTGAGATAATGACAGATCTGACCAGAGTGTGTTAAAACAAATTTGTGATAAACTTTCATTATATTAGTTTAATAGCCGCTGGTCACAATGTTAATTCATTTGCTCTCAGAGTTGTTGTGCTTGTTCTCAGAGTTGTGCTATGTAACACCTTACTTGCTGTATGCACTCCCTGTGGTGCTGTTTATCACCTCTGGGAGTTGGATTAAGGTTATCGTTTTGCTGTACTGTGTAACACTGGCTTATGGTATGRTAAAATTATTGGTCATGAGATTGTACTCAGCACCTACTGTCATCCCCGTACTTCGGGAGCCATCTCTCGGAAACTATTAATAATTGCACTTTTTACCTCCTCTCCTCGGAGAGTCAGTCTATGGGGAAGACACCTTCCTTCATCTTCCCCTTCTCCTCCAGGCTGATTACAATAGCTCTTGAGGATTTTAAATATCCTTGGGATGTTCAAGACAGCACTTTCCTATTCCTATGTCTCCTGAATGTGTTTCAGGCCTTGTTTAAGGTTAAACAACTATTTAAGAATACCATCCAGAGATCTGCCCTGAAGCTGGATAGTTATGAGTGACAGGGTGTGTGGGACAGTATGGGCAAGTGCCTAGGACAGTGGGCACCTCCAGTGTTTTAGAAATTCACCCCTGAACAAGTGCAGAATCCTGAAAAACTAGTAAAATACTTGGAAAAAGCATGCTGTCACCCTGGCAACTCCAGAGAGACAGAAATCACCGCAACGTGCTAGGGTCTGGACCRTGCCTACCGAGCCCTGTTCAACACTATTCAGAACCCTCAAGGGGAAGAGGAGGTCTCCGGATCTGATGGCAAAGCAACAGGCACTTCAGCTACTCCAACCYCTGCGACAGGCACTTCAGCTACTCCAACCCCGGCAACAGGCACTGCAGCTGAACCAGAGAACCGACCCGTGCCAGTATCAGTCGCCTCTATACACAAGAAGAAATATTGGAAGTGGAAGTCAGCTCATTTAGAAAGGGATGAAGAAGCTCCTCCTAAGAAGGAGCAGGAGGAAGAAGCATACTGTCGCGCCCGCAAGGAGGGAGAATACTCTAAAACAGGGCCAACACGAGAACAGGAGGAGAAAGAGGAAGAATTCCCTGCTTCCCCCCGAGAAAGAACTCGGAGGGTTCCTCCTCTTCCTTAGAGGGAGAGGAAGAACTCATAAATGAGATGGTAACCACCCAATCTCTATCCCTGAGTGAGCTGCAAGATATGTGAAGGGATTTCAGCTGTTGTCCAGGCAAGCACATTGTCACCTGGCTGCTCCGATGCTGGGATAACGGGGCCAGTAGCCTGGAATTAGGGGGTAGGGAAGCCAAGCAGCTGGGATCCCTTTCTAGGGAAGGGGGCATTGACAAAGTGATTAGAAAAGGGGCACAAGCTCTCAGCCTCTGGAGGCAACTCCTGTCAGGCGTGAAGGAAAGGTATCCTTTCAAGGAAGATGTTGTATGTCACCCAGGCAAGTGGACCACCATGGAGAGAGGTATCCAGTACCTGAGGGAATTAGACATGCTGGAGGTGATTTATGACCTGGACAACAAGCAAAGATCCAGATGAAGTCAAGCACACATGACCCATGTGGTGGAAGTTTGTACGGAGTGCACCATCGTCATATGCCAACTCATTGGCAGTAATGACCTGGAAAGATGGAGAGGAACAAACGGTGGATGAACTGGCTGGCCAACTCCAGCAATACGAAGAAAATTTCTCTTCTTCCATCACCTCAGCTGTGAAGAAACTGGTCCAGCAACTCAAAGAGGATGATAGATCCTACTCCCAACCTGTACGGACCAGTATCTAAGCTATTAGGAGTAAGCATCCCTCTGCTCAAGAGAGAGGATATAGTGGATACACACCACGGGCCACCCTGTGGTTTTACCYGCATGACGATGGAGAGGACATGAGGAAGTGGGACGGAAAATCTACCTCGACCCTAGAGGCACAGGTACATGAGTTGCAAGGAAAAACAATCACAAAAGGGGATTCTTCCAGGAAAATTGCTGCTCCAGTCTCCAGTGGGCAGCCCCCCAGACAGAGTAGAAGGGCTGATCTTACTCCTGATCTTAATGAACTTCTGAATGACTGAATGACTTCTGATTTGTATTTACAAGAAGGGAGTAGCAAATACTATGACCAGGACTAGAGGGGCCCTGCCTCTGGCCAGGTGGACGAAAGGGACAACCGGGTTTGTGGACTGTGTGGATTCGATGGCCTGGCACATCAGACCCACAAGAGTATAAGGCTCTCATAGACACCGGTGCACAGTATACCCTGATGCCATCAAGCTATGAAGGGGCACAACCCATCTGTATTTCTGGAGTGACAGGGGGATCCCAAGAGTTAACTCTATTGGAGGCCGAAGTGAGCCTAACCAGGAATGAGTGGCAAAAGCACCGCATTGTGACTGGCCCAGAGGCTCCGTGCATCCTTGGCATGGACTACCTCAGGAGAGGGTATTTCATGGACCCAAAAGGGTACCAGTGGGCTTCTGGTATAGCTGCCTTGGAGATGGAAGAAATTAAACAGCTGTCTACTTTGCCTGGTCTTTCGCAGGACCCTTCTGTTGTGGGATTCTTGAGGGTCGAAGAACAACGGGTGTCAATCGCTACCACGACAGTGCACCGGTGGCAATATTGCACCAACCGAGACTCCCTGCTTCCCATCCATAAGCTGATTTGTCAACTGGAGAGCCAAGGAGTGATCAGCAAGACTCTCTCGCCCTTTAACAGTCCCATAAGGCCAGTGCGAAAGTCTAATGGAGAGTGGAGACTATTGTGGCCTGAATGAAGTCACACCGCAGCTGAGTGCTGCCGTGCCAGACATGCTAGAACTTCAACACGAACTGGAGTCAAAGACAGCCAAGTGGTATGCCACAACTGATATCGCTAACGCGTTCTTCTCAATCCCTTTGGTGGCAGAGTGCAGGCCACAGTTTGCTTTCACTTGGAGGGACGTCCACTACACCTGGAATCGACTGCCCTGGGGCGGGAAACACAGTCCCACCATTTGCCATGGACTGATCCACACCGCACTGGAACAGGGTGAGGCCCCGGAACACCTGCAATACATTGATGACATCATCATATGGGGCAACACAGCAGCAGAAGTTTTTGAAAAAGGGAATTAAATAGTCCAAATCCTTCTGAAAACTGGTTTTGCCATAAAACAAAGCAAGGTCAAGGGACCTGCGCAGGAGATCCAGTTTTTAGGAATCAAATGGCAAGATGGACGTTCTCAGATTCCAACGGATGTCATTAACAAGATAGCAGCTATGTCTCCAGCAACTAGCAAAAAGGAAACACAGGCTTTCTTAGGSATTGTCGGCTTTTGGAGAATGCATATTCCAAATTACAGTCAGATCATATGCTCTCTCTGTCAAGTGACCTGGAAGAAGAACGATTTCAAGTGGGGCCCTGAGCAACAACAAGCCTTTGAACAAATGAAACGGGAGACAGTTCAGGCAGTAGCCCTTGGGCCAGTCCAGGCAGGACAAGATGTAAAAAATGTGCTCTGCACCGAGCCGGGGAGAATGGTCCTACCTGGAGCCTCTGGCAGRAAGCACCAGGGGAGACTCGAGGTCGACCCTTAGGGTTTTGGCGTCAGGGATACAGAGGATCCGAGGCCCGCTATACTCCAACTGAGAAAGAGATATTGGCAGCATAGGAAGGGGTTCGAGCTGCTTCGGAAGTGGTTGGTACTGAAGCACAGCTCCTCCTGGCACYCCGACTGCCGGTGCTGGGCTGGATGTTCAAAGGGAGGGTCCCCTCTACGCATCATGCAACCGATGCTACGTGGAGTAAGTGGGTAGTACTGATCACACAGCGGGCCCGAGTAAGAAACCCCAGTCACCCAGGAATCTTGGAAGTGATCATGGGCTGGCCAGAAGGCCAAGATTTTGGAATGTCCCCAGAGGAGGAGGTGACGCATGCTGAAGAGGCCCCACTGTATAATAAACTACCAGAAAATGAGAAGCAATATGCCCTGTTCACTGATGGGTCCTGCCGCCTTGTGGGAAAGCATCGGAGGTGGAAGGCTGCTGTATGSAGTCCTATATGACAAGTTGCAGAAACTGCTGAAGGAGAAGGTGGATTGAGTCAGTTTGCAGACGTGAAAGCCATCCAGCTGGCCTTGGATATTGCTGAGCAAGAAAAATGGCCAGTACTTTGTCTTTATACTGACTCATGGATGGTGGCAAATGCTCTGTGGGGGTGGTTGCAGCAATGGAAGCAGAACAACTGGCAGCGCAGAGGTAAACCCATCTGGGCTGCTGCATTGTGGCAAGATATTGCTGTCTGGGTAGAGAACCTGGTTGTAAAAGTACATCACGTAGATGCTCACGTACCCCGGAGTCGGGCTACTGAAGAACACCAAAACAACCAGCAGGTGGATTGGGCTGCTAAGATTGAAGTGGCTCAGGTGGATCTGGATGGGTAACCTAAGAGTGAATTATTTACAGCTCAGTGGGCCCACGACACCTCAGGCCATCAAGGAAGAGATGCAACACATAGATGGGATCGTGATCGAGGGGTGGACTTGGCCATAGACCATATTGCACAGGTTACCCATGAATGTGAAACACGTGCTGCAATCAAGCAAGCCAAGCGGTTAAAGCCTTTTTGGTATGGAGGACGATGGTTGAAGTATAAATATGGGGAGGCCTGGCAGATTGATTCTATCACACTCCCACAAACCTGCCAAGGCAAGCGCCATATGCTTACAATGGTGGCAACTGGATGGCTGGAAACATATCCCGTGCCCCATGCCACCGCCCGGAACACTATCCTGGGCCTTGAAAAGCAAGTCCTATGGTGACATGGCACCCCAAAAAGAACTGAATCAGACAATGGGACTCATTTCCGGAACACTCTCRTAGACACCCGGGCCAAAGAGCATGGCACTGAGTGGGTATATCACATCCCCTATCGTGCACCAGTCTCCGGGAAAATCGAATGATACAATGGACTGCTAAAGACCACACTGAGAGCACTGGGTGGTGGGACATTCAAGCATTGGGACACACATTTAGCAAAGGCCACCTGGTTAGTCAACACCAGGGGATCTGCCACTCGAGCTGGCCCTGCCCAATCAAAACTTTTACATACTGCAGAAGGGGATAAAGTCCCTGTAGTGCACATAAAAAATCCGCTGGGGAAGACAGTCTGGGTTATTCCTGCCTCAGGCAAAGGCAAACCCATGCATGGGATTGCTTTTGCTCAAGGACCTGGGTGCATTTGGTGGGTAATGTGGCAAGATGRGGAAGTCCAATGTTTACACCAGGGGGATTTAATTTGGGGTGAGAATAGCCAATGATTTCAATTGTATGATAGTCATTGCTACATAATACTGTATGTCATCACTACTATGGTCACCATATGCCATATCAACAGTATTACAGTAAAAATCACTCAGATTAATGAGGAATGAACTTTGACGAAACCAAGCAAAAGGCAGTGATGATAGAACTGGATAAGYGCAGTGATAATGGAACCAGAACTGGCTTCAGCATGCAACAATCCAATACCACACGCCATCTCTCCTGCCCTGAAGGACTACTATGACAGATGGAGCCTGAAGTCATGGACTAAATGAACTTAATGGACATTTTATAGGGATGGCCCATAGACTAAGGGAATGATATCTCTGTGTATATATCAAAAGACAGGAAAGGTGGTGGTGATTAATTGGGATGTTTTGGAAAGTGTGGGACCTGGGCATGACATAGATGGTATAGAATAAGGGGGAGATATTGTCCTGGTTTCAGTTGGGATAGAGTTAATTTTCTTCCTAGTAGCTGGTATAATGCTGTGTTTTGRATTTAGGATGAGAATAATGTTGATAACACACTGATGTTTTAGTTGTTGCTAAGTAGCGCTTACACTAGTCACRGACTTTTCAGTTTCTCATGCTCTACCGACTGAGAAGGCTGGAGATGCACAAGAAGCTGGGAGGGGGCACAGCCAGGACAGCTGACCCAAACTGGCCAGAGGGATATTCCATACCATATGGCGTCATACTCAGTATATAAACTAGGGGAAAGCTGGCCRGGGGGACCACTGCTCAGGGACAGGCTGGGTATTGGTTGGTTGGTGGTGAGCAATTGTTTTTCATTTGCATCACTTGTCTTTCTTGGTTTTATTTCTCTCTCTTTTTGTTATTTTCCTTTTCATTACAATTTATTATTATTATTATTATTATATTTTATTTCAATTATTAAACTGTTCTTATCTCAACCCATAAGTGTTCTCACTTTTACTCTTCCGATTCTCTCCCCCATCCCACTGCGGGGGTGTGCGCGGAGTGAGCGAGCAGTTGTGTGCTGCTTGGTTGCCGGCTGGGGTTAAACCATGACAGCCTATAACGTGGATTAAAAACCCCATGGCCTATTTTATATTAAGGAATTGCAATAACTGCACATGCAGTTATATGCAATGTAAAGTTGTATTCCTGGCCTSTGAAAAAATATCTTTAAATAAACATTGCCTTTGAGTAGCCATATGAAGTGAGGAGATTTGTGGATAAAATAACAGATACAAGAAGAGGTAGGAAGTTAATGTTTGGGAGCTCCAAGTCAAAGTGACTTATCTGAGGGATGGGATCTTTATTTCATGCAATCATATCTCCTAAAATTCATCATTTTAACACGGGTAGAGAATGACAACAAAATTATTTTTCTGATTACGGTAACTCATTTGTCAACAATACCATCAGTCTGGTCCTATCAATCACTCCAAACTCATACAGGATGGAAGTGAAAATTGTCAAACTGTATAATGGGCAGGAGGGAAACAGTAATAAGAAATTAAGCTTGCAGAAAAGCATAAAAAGAGAGGAACATACAAATGAGTCTACTCAATGACTAAAGAAGATCTGGAAGTGATAACTGGGGAGAAAAAGGCAAGGTTATATACAGAGAAAATAAGAAAGATTATTTTTTTTTTTGGTAACATTTCTAAGATTCAGCTATCTAAAGACAGCAGCTGACATTTTGTGAGACAGCAAGTTACTAGGGAAACGTACATCATGCTCTCTCAGAGAGGCTTATTTTGTTACAGTTCACAGAACCACAGGGTCATTGAGTTTGGAAAGCATTTCTGGAGATCATCTATTCCAAGCCCTCTGCTCTCATCAGGGTCAGCCAAAGTAGGTTTCTCAGGGCTGATTCCAGTCGGGTTTTAAGTACCTCCAAAGATGGAGACTCCACAACCTCTTTGGGCAACCTGTGCCAGTGTTTGATCGCCCTCACAGCAAAAAAAAAGTTCTTTCTTATGTTTAAATGGAATTTCATGTATTTTAATTTGTGCCTATTGTTTCTTTCTCCATGCCCCTTTAATTTGACATAACAGGCCTTTGACAGGAACTCTGATTCTACTGAATTAGTGTACATTCATATATGCATAGGCTTGCACTTGTGCAAAAGAATATGGGGCATATTTGTATGCCACATTATTTCATTTTGCCTCATTGTGTCTAGATGCAGTTATCCATATACTCAGTATTCAAAATTATGCTCATTCATCAAAAGAGTAAGACAGTTGCAGCATTATTTATTCTAATCATTTTCTAACATCTTAGTTTCTTCCTCTTTCATGTTATGAAAAATTACAGGCAGTTGCTTGGTAAAAAGTGCTTAAATGTCGTAACTTGTCCCCACTTAAGCCTCTGGGGCTGAAGGCTTGACTACAAATGAGACAGACGTAGGCTGCAGATTTTGGTTCTAACAAATGCAGAAGATTTATCCATGAACATATCTACACGCAAGCAAAGGCATTGATGGAACATATGCCAGCAGACTGGGACGCTGACTTCTCACTGATTTCCATCCAGTGATTGTTTCCCCTAAAATACATAAAAAAACCACCAGAAACAGGGGCTAGAAACCACGTCTTCCCTAGTCATGTCATCGGTAGATTACAGAGTAACATGTTCTTTTCCTCCCTCTCCTCCTCACCTCAGGACTCCTGCCTTCCCTGCTAATCAGGGACCCCGCCCCAGCAGCTCTGTGCGCGGGGCTGCAGCCATCACTGCTGTGCACAGGGTTGAGCCCAGCTCCACTGGCACACGTGGGGTACACGCTGGGCCTGCCAAAGAGGGCCACTCCAGTGGAGCCCAGGGAGGATGGGGTGAGCGACTGCTACCTGCACAGCCAGCTCTGCCTCTGCATTCAAAAGGAGCTAACTTTTAGGCTATGTTTGGTGAGTGGAAAAAAACTGGTGGGTGAGGCTTCCCAGACTGCATGTTGTTATAATGAAGTGGCTGGACTTAGAAAGTTAAAACTCCTTTCGGGACGGGTTTTTTATCCCTACAGGTGTTTGATCTTGCCTTTGGGGCCTGATCCAGGGCTTATTTGCAAGGCTCCAGTAGGCTATAGGGAGTTTATTGAGCCCCAGTATCTGCCAGGAGCTGAATGTCTCTTATGAGATCTTTAGCACCTTCTGCCCCTACATTACAAGGGATGCTCAGCTCTTCCCACGGTCTGAATTTGGTACCGCAGTATTTAGATTCCTTGCTAAGCATTTCTGAAACAAGCCCTAGAGATTTTGTATTCTTGCTTGCTTTCAAATAGCTAAAGGCATCAGCTATAGAGGACACTGACTTGCTGACAGGTGACATTCCCTTTTCCTTGTTTACTCTGCCCTCTTCTTCTGGAACAGTCTTTACAGTTGCTTTGTTTCACAGACTTGGGCCTGTTATATTATTTGTGTGGAGCTGAAAGAAGTCAGTGAGCATTCTTGATCAAAGCACAGATTAAAATAAGATGGTACAGTGAGTACACATTTGCTGCCTACGTGAGTTCTTCCAAGGGGTTCTCACGAAATAATCCTGTGTGCACAGGCTGTACTTGGGATTCTGAGGGTGCTGAGGTCTGCAAGATGATGTTTGGTAGCACATGGCTGCAATAAACCAAGAGGTCCCTTAGGTATTTGTGTGTTCTTTAATGAATATGCAATGAGTATAAGGAAGCTAAGAAACAGACCTAACCTGGCAGAACTCACRACCCATCTTTTCTAATGCAGTTTCTAATGAATTCATACATTTAATGAGTTTCTTCCCAATACTGCTTGCTTTCATGCAGACCCACTAAAATCARTGTTTAGAAGCCTTTAAATACAGTAGCAAATCTGATAACTGTTCATATAATATTTTCTGCAGAAATTACCAGAAAATGCTACAGAAATAGGCCAGTCAATGAAGCTGACCCGTAGAAGGAAAACCTCAGCTAAAGTGTCAGAGTGCTGGAAGGGGAACCTTGAATTGCAATTGCTGCCAGCTTGCAGAGCTGTCACGTTGAATTCACTAGGTTTTTGCAACCTAGAAAGAGAAAATCCTGAATGCCCAGATAGCACCCAACATGTTGCTATTGTGCAATGATGTGTGTGGGGGGGAATGCAGCCCATTTTGTAGGTATATAAGTTTTTGTATTTTGAAGAGCTTCACTACCTTTCAGAATGACTTCAGAATCTTCCCTATAGACTTCATCTGACAGACTCTGATAATACCAGCTCCTCACAGCAATACTTCGGCAATTGTGTAACTCTTTAGGCTAGTAGCAGCCAGTATTTTAAGACTACAGCAACACAGCACGAAATCAGAACTGGAAAACTGCATTTTCCTCTTACAAGATTTAGATTCACAAATAAGAAAAAAAGTCATGCTCAAAAGAGGAAGGACTTTGCAAGAAAGAGGAACAACCTATTGTGAAATTGAAAACCACTCCCCAGAGTCAACAAAAGCACATGAGGCTGCACCTTGTGTAATATCTTAAATGGCTGAAGTCCATTAGCTAGATCCTTTTTTTCTGCTGGACTGTTTGTGCCCTCTTCAGGATTTATAGTGAAATGAATAGGCAAGCACTAGTGAGATTTATTTATACTTACTTACTCATGTAGTTCACAAAATTGTACCTGCAGAGAGGCTTGTTCCCAGCAAAGCCAAAGGGATAAACAATGGGAACAGTACCAGATCAGAAAAAAAGTATTGGCTGAACTTAAAATCAGCTTGCTCAGTAAGAAAATCCAGTTTAATGTTTGAAAAACATATTTGAAGAAAAACTGCACCTTCACAGCTGCAGTGGGCAAAAAGGCAAATAATTTCAGGAGCTGACAAAGCACCTTGAGGACAATGTCAGAACTCTGCTATCCTTCTAGATTCATTTGTCCCCAGGCAGAGCAGAAGTGAGCTCAGAAAAGAATCCTTCAGGGTTTTTTAATCAGAGTTCATAGCTCCACTGTCCTGAAATAGCTCATTGCTAGTATCTCAAAATATGCTTGCTCAACATGCCAAAAGGCATAATGCACATGAAAATCTCTCTGACCCAGCACTGGGCAGGCCTCTATGTTTATTGGGCTTGACACTCCTAAAACTTCTTTTGCTGGTGCTGCCAGTTTTTTGTGGGACTTCTGAATAGCAACCTCCRTGTCCTCAAGCTTTGCAGCTTAAAACACAGAGTGTTTTTCCTCTCAATCTCATGTGTTTTTCGTACTCATGAATATACTGAAACGAGTGAGAATTGCATTATCAAAAATTCAAAAACCAGAAGATTGGTCAAGAAAATTTTGTTTGTATAAGGTAAATCTAGGATTAGAGCTTTTTTTTTTCTCCATTTGGCTTCCAACATCAGATTTGCCCAGTTATGTTTCAAAACTTTCCTCTACCATGAGGGGAGTCTTCAACTCTTTTTTAAAAAAACAAAGGCTGAAAACCTAATGCCATCTGAGTTACAACAACTCGGGCTTTAGGAACACCAAACACTGTGATACCTTGATGAAAGCTGGCCATACTGTCATCATGCCCAACACCTCACAAAGCTCATCTAGGGTTAGTGATTGCTGTCCTCTATGGATTTACTATTTGGATGACACTGATGGAGAGATTTCAAGGAGGGTCAGTGTGTGCCTTCAGGGCAGTTGTATGCTCACATTGCTCACTAGAGCTGAGCCCAAGACAAAAGCACCATCCCAGCACACCTCCTGACCTGCTGCTGCTATGTGCCGGGCTGGACGTGGTCAGAAGCAAGACTCGGCTGTTAAAGTGCCTGCAGATTTAAGCTGACCTGCTCAGCACTTGAACAGTGGAGATGCACTCACACAGCCCATARGAGTCTCAGCTGAGAAAGACAACTCCCCGGGTGAGCTGGCTCTGTGACAGCCGGCTGCCAGACCATTTCCAAGAGGTTTAAACAAGACCAGGGCACAAGAGCCAGAGCAACACTCAAGACATATAATTCTCAAGAATTTTATAGTGGTCTGAGTATGGAGCTGGCTGATGGTGTGAATATACCTGAAGACAGGAATCAGCTGTAATGCACAGTATGCTGCGTGAGTTGAGGCTCCCAGAAAGACACTGCATGCCCTTTGTAGCAAAAATGTAGCATGGCATCAAGTCATGCAGGGTGAGACATAAGCGCACCTTTTGCGCATCTGTTGTTGGTGTGACAAGCTCTATTCCAGCAGACTTACTGTGCACAAAATCAGWAAACTCCTTAAATAAAAGCATAAGCATGCACAGCTTGAGCTTTAGAACTAAGCTCATTCCTGGCTCTACCACTATATTTGCTCTATCAGCTAGGTAGAAAAGATTAGGAGGGCAAGACTCCACACTTTCAACACCTATCGTGACCACCTTTGAATATGTTTGAAGTAGCTGTAAGTTCAAAACACGAGCTTGCAATGGGTCATCCTGCAGGAACACAGGCTCCCCTCCTCTTTGCAGTGGGCGGAAGCTAAACATACTGTAGCACTTAACAGAGTTACTCTAAGATGTGAAAGTGGTTATTTTTACTCTTAGGATACCAAGCCCTGGTAGCACAATGTACAGACCTTGTTATTTTTGCACTTGGTCAGCAATCTAGGAGAATTTTTTAAGTCCATCTAGAGATCAAAGATCTCTGCTTACATACACTATTATAGGAGACAAATAACCTGTAAATAATTCACGTGAAGTGAAAGCCCAAAGGCTTATTGCTGTACAGAGGCTTTGAGATATTTTTTCCTGCAGAGAGGCTGGATGGGAGGAAATACCTACCCATACATACCTTGTAGCTTTGGGATCCCAAATTACGATGTCAGCATCAGAACCCACAGCAATTCTCCCCTTCCTCGGGTAAAGGTTAAAGATTTTTGCTGCATTTGTGCTGGTAACAGCTACAAATCTGTTTTCATCCATTTTTCCACTGTACTGCAGAAGAGTACACAAAAGCAAACTCATTACTTTTTTAAACAGGGAATAAAAAAAAATGTTCCTGTTGTTTAAAAGGCTAGAATTAGTGACAGCTCTCTGCCAACATCACATCAATATTTTTTTAAAATGTCATACTGAAGAGTTTAAAAGAAATAAAAATAACTATTTGTCTCAGATGCACATACTGCAATGTACGTTCACTGAATATGATAACTTTATCTTACTTTATTCCACAGCAAAAGGAAAAAAGACAACTTTAAAGCCAAACGCTCGGTGGATCCAGTCCCAAGTCAACTGAAATAAAATTTTTTAGCTGGTTTTGAATCTGTAGTCCTGCTTAGCARTTTCCTCAGGAGAAATAACATCTCTCAAGTACCTAGGTTTTGGAAAATGGTGGGACAGTATTAAGGAGAGCCTAGAAGATGATAAAGGAGAGGCAAGGCACAACGTGTAATACAGGAAAGGTCATTTGCAAATCTCTTCAGCAATAACACAGAGGCTATAGTACTGTTCAGTAAATATTTGAGATCATATAGTATAAAAAACAGATTTGATGATGTGACACATCAGCAAAATGGCAAACAATAATGGATACACATGTGTCTTGGGACTGTCCGCTGCTACATAAATAATTTAATCCAGCCTCCATGACTGTTGTTTGCTCGGAAAGCCAGCTACACTGGCAGTAATATTGTGCATAGGTCAGTCCAGGAATCAGAATGTCGTAAAAACATGTTTGTATGGTGTCCTGTGAGCAGTCATCTGAGAAGAAAAGCATAATAAAAGTGGTGAACACTGCTCTTCTAAATAATGGTGTGTGGGAAGGGAGGGAAGCTTTCCAGACAAACTCTCACAGTTGTGTAATATTTTACAAGTAAGACAAGGGAGGATATCGCTGATTGAAGAACCTTTTGAAAAGTTATCTTGCCCAACAGGATACAGTGTTCAAAAGCAGCACTGATGTACATATTCATGTCTCCCTTTCATACTAACCACGAGCTAGATTATATTCCAGTTTACACCATCAATAATCACACTAGASCCATGCCACAGGTGAATATAAGCAGAAGTCTGCTTTGTACACACCAACTGGAGCTGAATCACAAATACAGATAAACAAGAGAGATTCTGAACCACCTCCTTACCAAGTGTGTGAGGTAGATAATTCTACTGTGACAAATAAATATGCTTCACAGTGCATTATCAACAAGACCTCACTACTGCAAGAGAACTTAACATTCATTAGAAAGTTGAACTAGAGCCTCTGGAACTTAGCACTACTGTATTAGCCAGAGCAATCATAACACCCAGTAAGCAGCAGATCCCTCACCAGATTGCCTCACCTCCCCCCTCATCAGACCACCCCATATCCAAAAAGCCTGGCCACTAGCTTTCATATTTATATTTGTTTAGAGCCTGAAGGGCATTGTCCTGAGAAGCACTGAGTATTCTTGTGATGGCACTGAGAATCTGAAGTCAACAGGACTTGAAGGTGCTCATCTCATCATACCACAGGACTGAGCCACGCATTAGAGAAGCATTTCTTATCTTTAACTTGTTTCCTCTGGCTGAAAATACAAACTGTAACTTGACAGGCACACACCCAGTGTAGAAGCTCCTCCAACAGCTACATTTGAGAAAGATCAAAGAGGAAAAAATACAGAACTGACCAAGTCAAAACTGTGGGCACTTCCTTCCTTTAACTTTCCTTTCATCTGTTGAAAAAAATGCTGCAAGTAAATGTACTGTGCACTATTGCTGAAACAATAGCAGTCCTTTGCTGCTAATCGATGGAAATGCTTCTGTAGTGCTATTTTTTTAAGCCCTRAGAATCTTCTTGTATCTCCCCAGACCATAAAGTGACAGTTAGTAAGGAGTCTGTTATGGTATTTGATCAAAGGAGTTATACTATGATAAATACACATGATAAAACTGGAGAGTTGATACTGCTGAGAGATTATATTTTGTTAGCGAAATCAATTACCTCTACGTTCAGACACCTTGATATACTTACAACGCCTTTTTCCCATATGACTGACATCCTGTCTTCCACACCATTCACTCCATTAGGGATTTTTGTGAAGTCATCCTTCCCCAGAGCTTTCTGGCATATGTCAAAGGTGCAGTTGTCAGTCCCTGTTACAGACAGGTCATCACTATGGAGAAACAAAGTTCATTATGAATCAGAGCATGTACCAGTCAGTGCCACATAGSAAAATCTGTTGCAAGGCTGGGTAGATCCAGCCATCCGTTCTGTAAGGAAAAACTGATATGCCCTGCCAGCCTGTCTTCAGTCCCATCCTCCAAGAGTAGCTCCACAGTAACAGCCAGTTCCCCAATGAAGCAGTTTCCTCTTCAGAAACCCCTCAGAAGAAACTGAGCACCAAAAATAACACTTTTACTTTGGGTATGTTAAAGGTGTCCCACAAATGGAGGACTGTCCCACTTTGCCCAGAGCAATGGGCTTGATTCCATCCTCACTTTCAGAGTAATTTTAGACTGTGTCACTCCATATACCCTGTGAAATTACTATGGATCTGCACAACCATCAGCGTTAAGGCATACCTTCACAGACTCTTCGGTCAAATTCAACCCTTTTGTGGAGTTAAGCTTTACTGGTAATGCAAATTCTGTTGCTACTTTCTTCTGAAGGAGATGTTATAAAGTAGACAATTTATATCTACCTTCAGAAGTCAGCAGGCTTAGTTTTTATGCAGCATCCAAATTTCAAGTGAAAAGGGCAGCAAACAACAAACCCCAGAACTCTTAGCTGTGACCCCACTTTTTACACATTTCTGGCTGACTTACAGGCTTACTGTCCTCCTGGTCATGTTTCAATTTTTGCTGCTGTATTAGTAAGGCAAGGCTTATTGATTAAAATCAGATGGGGACTGAAGGCCACAAGAGTTCAGAGAAACAAAATCTGAACACTTTCTAACTTCTGTAACAAAAATGTTTTTTATCTATGGTTTCACCTTCCATTTCTCCTTCCTGATAATATAACATTCTGTATTTAGAAYAGGGCCTCAGCCTGTTATTATATACTCGAGACAGAATYTGCTGTGTATTTGGGCATGAACTGTCACTGTTTGTTCATCTACTTACTTGGCCAGTAAGTTCATGAGGAAACCAGGAGTAGATGGATCTGGCCTCAGAGGAGGTCCCATGACATATGCTGCAGCATGAGCCCAGTCTTTATTCCAATAGTTGGTGCCATCAGTGCCAAGACTAGCAGCAATAGGCTCCCCATAAACCACCTTTCCTGAAAAATGTAAAGCAATAGTATCATCATCAAACAACATAAAAATGTGTATYTTGTATTTTCCCTGTTCCGGATCTTTTTGGTGGCAATGGATTTAAATTTGAATGAGTGTTTCAACCAACATATGGAAGGACATAATAAACTAAGCAATAACACAGCATCTGTGTTCTGAATATTCTGCTGGTGATCTCCCAATATATTTCCTCATAAGAACATTGCTTGGGCAAGTTTTTTAATTAAATTGTTGACAGATATATTATAATGGGGTTTACATATTGTTTACCAGGCATATGATTGAGATTTCAAAAGGAACACAGTCCTCAGTTGCATTAATTATGTTCAAGATCCATATATTTCTTGGYAGCACCTGTTTGGTGCTCTGAAATTACTGACTGTGTAACAATGTAAGTTAATAAATACAGCATACAGACTTTGCAAGATGGTACTTTTAATTGTCAGGCTATAATTGTTCCAGGCAAAACAATATGGCACCAGACAAAAATTTAAAGAATGTAAAAACATTTCCCAAATAAAAAACTATATTTAATTTTAAAAGTTATTTCCCAAATTTTAATCTTTAATTCTTTGCTGCACGGTATTCCAGATTCCTCAGAAGACTATGCCAACCCAGACTGGCTGTTAGCCTTTGGATAGAGCTAACATATTTTAACTATTTTTTCCTCCTAGGAAACACGGGTTTGAAACTAGTCAGATCAAAATAGGAGATGAAACAAGATGTTTCACTCCCTGAGGAGGTGGTCCAGCCACTTTGCAGTCTTGTAGGTGAGAGGTGGTAATACCCCTGACGGTGATGGTCACCAAAGARCCCCAGCAAACTAGGACCTCATACACCCACTCACAGGCTGCTTGATGCTGGTTAAAGGCAGCYTCTGCTGGATCCCAGCAAGAGCTTTCTCCCTCCCCTGCTCCCTACAGAGAGTGGGTATCTTGCTACGGATCCCAGAGTTCACTCCAGGGACAATTTTTATTGGAACTATCACTACATTACCCCAGGAAGGGCTCAGCTGGTAATGGCTCGGTGATACAAGACAGTGACCTTTCTCTGGCTTTCTGCAGGTAAGTCAGGCATTCACTGTACTGTCAGAAAACAGCAAAGCAAACCTTTGCAGATTTCTCTCTGTACATTAGATTCTGGTACTTCTGTGAGCTATTGGATTATAACTGCTACACTAGCATAGGTAGCTACTGAGGAGCTCAATTATTTTCAAAATATGTTTCCCACTGCAGTAGTGCCATTCGTTACATTTTCTGTGCTAGACTTGCAAAAAGGTCACATACCATTTAAAATCCACAGTTTTACACTTATTTCTACAAGGTTTCAAGACCTGCTCTCACATTACTACAGTGTACATTTACTCAAAGTACTACATAGTTTAACTTCTGCCACAACCTAAAGACTCTCTATCAGCATTATTAATTTGCTATAACCATCTCAGCATGCTCTGACATGCTGTACGTGCTTGTCTCGTACTGACACTTTGGCTTGGAGCATTCTAAGCTGCCAGTCCCACTTATTTACATATTTATAGGTTTACACATGGGCTCAGAGGGAGACCACCACCATTTTTTGTACTGGAAATCATCACTTAAGCAGTTATTTGCTGTTTTTTGCATCTTATTTTCAAAACCTAAAGTACTGGATATGAGGCCACCCATGTAAGTGATATGTCCACTCAGTGAATGAGGAGGTTTGAGTCAGATGATTAGTGTCTTCCTAATCATAGAATCATAGACTCATTAAGGTTGGAAAAGACCTCTAAGATCATCGAGTCCAACCATCAACCCAGTACCCATGCCCACTAAACCATGTCCTGAAGTGCCACATCCACACATTTTTTGAACGCCTCCAGTGATGGTGACTCCACCACTTCCCTGGGCAGCCTGTTCCAATCCCTGACTACCCTTTCGGTGAAGAAATTTTTCCTAATATCCAATCTAATCCTCCCTTGGTGCAACTTGAGGCCATTTCCTCCCATCCTATCGTTTGTTACTTGGGAGAAGAGACCAACACCCGCCTCTCTACAGCCTCCTTTCACGTAGTTGTAGAGAGCGATAAGGTCTTCCTTCAGCCTCCTTTTCTCCAGGCTAAACAACCCCAGCTCCCTCAGCCGCTCCTCATAAGACCTGTTCTCCAGACCCTTCACCAGCCTCGTCGCCCTTCTCTGGACACGCTCCAGCACCTCAATGTCCTTCTTGTAGTGAGGGGCCCAAAACTGAACACAGTATTCGAGGTGCGGCCTCACCAGTGCCGAGTACAGGGGCACGATCACCTCCCTACTCCTGCTGGCCAGACTATTCCTGATACAGGCCAGGATGCCGTTGGCCTTCTTGGCCACCTGGGCACACTRCCGGCTCATGTTCAGCCGGCTGTCGACCAGCACCCCCAAGTCCTTTTCTGCCGGGCAGCTTTCCAGCCACTCTTCCCCAAGCCTGTAGCATTGCCTGGGGTTGTTGTGACCCAAGTGCAGGACCCGGCACTTGGTCTTGTTGAACCTCATGCAATTGGCCTCGGCCCATCGATCCAGCCTGTCCAGATCCCTCTGCAGAGCCTTCCTACCCTCAGGCAGATCAACACTGCCGCCCAGCTTGGTGTCGTCTGCGAACTTACTAAGGGTGCACTCAGTCCCCTCTTCCAGATCATTGATAAAGATGTTAAACAAGACCGGCCTCAAAACTGAGCCCTGGGGAACACCGCTTGTGATCGGCCACCAACCAGATTTGACTCCATTCACCACAACTCTCTGGGCTCGGCCATCCAGACAGTTTTTTACCCAGCGAAGAGTACACCCGTCTAAGCCATGAGCCGCCAGCTTCTCTAGGAGAATGCTGTGGGAGACAGTGTCAAAGGCTTTACTAAAGTCCAGGTAAACCACATCCACAGCCTTCCCCTCATCCACTAGGCGGGTCACCAGGTAATTGAGAGCTGCTGCAGGAGTTAGGGGGATATTGGCCTTCCTTGGATGACTCCTAACACAGTATTTGAGGGCAGGCTGCCACAAACCTAGATACATATAGAAARAGTCCTGCATATATAACCAATATCTCCTATATTTACCTATTYGGCTTTTGACAGATTTTTCATGAGCAGAGTCAGTGGATATCGGGGGAGGAGGAAGTGTGGTGTGTGTCTTTTCTACTGCATCTAAACATGCTAAAGAAACTTCCAACCAAACCTAAACTATGAATCATTAGGATGTAGCTATAAATGATACGAGTTAAAACGGTAGGAAAGGAGTAAATGTTTAGCTTCCATAAATAATTTCCCTATCTCGGTTTCACAACATAAAAATGAAAAGAAGTCTCCAAGCTCACAGTTGTATATGCTGAGTAGATTCTAACTCATGTACCACAGCTGATGACAGTATTTCTGCAGACAGAATTTGACCTGAGCAGCTCCCCTTGTTCCCATGAGTGGGAAGGAGTACAAGCCATTTCCTCAAGTGATTTTGTGACTGAACACTGCAGTTTCAACAGACTACATCTGGACACTTTGCTGACTGTGCAATTGCATTTCATTTGGACCGTGACTAGCCAGACTGAAGGGTGCAATAATATCAAGACTCTGCTTTACTCCAAATAACAAGGAAATTCTGCATTAAGGCTCTTTTAGCTCGATTGGCAACAAGGAAATTCTGCATTAAGGTTCTTTTAGCTCGAATGGCTTCTGCCTGTAGGCATAAAACTGGAGTAATGCAGTAATAAATCAGGTCTTTCCATGTGTTATGTTTTTCTGCATTCAATAAAAATAATAAGCATAAAATGTTCTGCTGTTTGGTCTTCCTGACACCTCTGAGCTGCTGGAAATTAGCTGTGGATTTTGTGACTTCTTCATCAGATGTCCAAACTGCCTGGCAAGAGCTATTTTCACATAAATTACTTTATAACAAAGAAGAAGACGCAACTGGAATTTATTTTACCACCTATCAGAACTCAAAAAGAGTTATAATCTTGAGAAACACCAACTAACATTTACAGGCCTGTGTGCTTTTACTGGTCCCTGTGTGCTTATTCTAGTAAGTTTCAGAAGCACTTAAGATAAGGTCATATGGGGCAAAGATACTGACCAGCTATGAATAGCAGAAAGAGGATCCTCTTTGACTTCCCACTCAAGGGAATGAGACTGAGCACACAGAGATAATCAGACTGCCCTTCTGTGGAAGCAGACAGTTCCTTTACCTATTCTAGCAAGATTTGAGATCATGTTCTGCCCAGAGATGAAGAAACARCCCACTGAGATGAGCAAGAGCAGTTCTCACAGAGAGGTGCTGTCTCTGACCCTCTCAAGTGGAGAAATGGTGACCCACTGCTTTTGGCTAACAGGCAAACAGGTAGGGCCCAAAAAGAACAGAATGGGGGCATGAGTTAACCTCTCCCTCTTCAACACAGTCACAATGTGGAAATCTTGGATTTCCTGCTGACTATTCAGCAGCACTGTAGCTGTTGCTGATGTACATGAAAAACGTGCTGCTACAATTTGGAGATTTTCTTTGGTGACGGGTGTTGCTGGAGATCAGAGCAGACATAGATGGTAGACTTTGGCATGGAGGGGAGAAGGAAAGGTGATCACTCAAGTCATTCTCCTAAAGTTTGCTTATTCTAGTATAAGAACTAGTATCCTTTTACAGTCTGTATGATTTTAGCCTTTGAGGTCTGAGCCATAGCTCACTGAAGACAACAGAATTATGCCTACTGTCTTCAGCAAACTGGATCAGGCCTTTGGTCTCTAGCTCTATTATTATTGTTCACCTTCTATAGCTAAATGAGGGACAAAGAAGAACTGGGCTCTGACTTACATTTTTGACTAGGAAAATCACACAGAATTTGAAGCAATGCTTCAACACTGGTATCACATTGTCACCCAGAAAATAGATCATGCTCACTGAAGATCAGTTTCTCCCCTTTTGAGGTCAGTGATGGAATAGGAAGGGATATCAATCTTCCCCCGACATGGGCAGGGAGGAATATGCACCCACACACTGTACTTCTGTGAGAGACTGAAAGAGTTAATGTGAAGTTGATGCCTCAAACATTCTGCATAGCAGTGATAAGGTGCAAATGAGGAGTCGGATAACACAGGACAGGCAGGGCATGCCGGAGGGTGCGCAGCTCCGTGTTCTGCCCAAGGCGGACATCTCAACATACATGGCAAAAGGTCACACGGAGTTTATCTGAGGAAGGGGCTCGCGACCACCTGAAGACCACTGAAAGACCCCTCGCGACCACCCCTCTCCACAACAGCGCCTGCACGAAAAGTTCTAGAAACTACGTGGCTGACGAAACCGASAAGTAGGGGACAAGACTATAAAAAGACACCAACCCAAGGAGCCAGCGCGCGTCATCGTCATCATCGCAGGATCCAAGGGTGGTGATATCTCTCTGTCTTTCCCTCTCTTTCCTCTTCTTCTTCTAAATGTTTTAATACAACCCACGTTGTCTACCGCTATGCTTTCTAAGTTCAGGTTGTTTATTGTTACGTTTTCCAAGTTCAAATTGCTTCTGCCTTAGATAAAACACTTAACCAATCGTTTGGTGTCGTTTCACCTTAATTTAGCCTGAGGGAATTTCGAAACCTTTACGACGCTCTGGTTCGATCAGGCCGGGTCGTGACAACTTCATGCTAAGTGCTCGGAAAGCAACATGAAAAATTTCACAATTGCAAATAGCAGGAAGCTAGCATCAARAAATGGAGAAATAATCTTGAAAAGATGAATAAACTGCATTAGAGTGAATATTTCAAATGCTTGAGACCCCTCCTGTATTTAAGAGTTTACACAGCTTTCACATCAGAGTGGCTTTAACCTGTCCAAGTTGAATATCTTTCAGCAAAATATATGAGTTTTATTTATGTCATTCACACAATACTTTGAGAATTTTTTTTTTTTTTGTCTGGAACTCCTTGTTTTGTATTACCACTTTTAATTGAAGAATGGAAAAGAACTTTTACTGAAACTAACAACAATGAATTTCTAATTGCCAAAATTTATACAGATCAGTCTCATTAAAAACTATAATTGTACCTATCTTTGTGCTACACTAGCTATCTTTTGAAATTTCTTAATCAATTCTAGATTTCTGTTTCCTAAACAGTGTAATTCCATGCAAACAGGAGGCAATAATTATGGAGAGATGTTATATGTTGCTGTGCACAAAGGCAAGCATTGATGATTCTGACTGCATGAACCCAGAAAGCTATAAAATCCAGTTTGCACCACAATAAGCATAAGTTGTACCAATTTCTTCTTTTTACACATTGAAGAAGCATACTGTTATCAAGTCAGTTACTGGCACTGCAGACTATTCTTACAACACATGCCTAACAATATTTTACAGTATTTACCATCAGCATAGAATTTTGTACTTGAATAGTGTGTTATAAAACACCACCTCCTATCTTAGCTCTTTTATGTTCACAGCCAGTGTTTCATCTTCAGTCTGGGTATTTTAACTGTTGTTACAGCTTCTTGTAGTTAATGTTGACACCACACCTGTGAATGTACAAATAACCGTACACTGACAGATATAATCCACATGACCAGCAGCACTGTCATCTAGTGGAGGAATCTAATATAGCACAGTACCAAAAGATGTGCTAGTAAAAAATATTCTGGTAGATTCTTTTATAAACTTGAATTACTGATAAGTCTTACTAGGAGTCATAATCAATACATATTCCACATAAACATATCCATCTATATTAGCACAATGATATCATGCTGGTTTTGACTGCACTTTCCTCAAGCTCTAATACTCTGCATTTTGATATTAATAAAGTATGTGTAAGCATTATCTAAAGTCAAGAAATAAGGAAACCGASGTCTGCACGCAATTCATGTTAGGTCAGACGAACACAAGCTGAGATGTAAAAAGATAACAAGGACAGATATTCCGTAAAGTTTGAGGCCCTCCAAATCATGGGCCTCTGTCCTGCTCCTTCCACCCATATAATGTCTCCTTACAGCGCTGTGGTTCCACATGCTGCTCTGGATGAACTTACACACAAGGAGGTAAAACATCCTGAATCCCTACAGCCTTCAGGCTGCTTCTAGCCTGCCCAATAGATGGTCAAGAGGGTCAGGTTCCCTTAGCTGACCAGAACTATGCATGAACCCTGCAGTGCATGACCTGAGAAACCCTTTCCTGGAGGGAATCGAGGCTTTCAGACACTCTTATCATCACTGTGATTTCTAAGTGCCCAGTGAATAGGAGTCCTGGTCATGCCATGGAACTGTTTGTAAAAACATGGTGTGGTCTCTGTTGTAGAATTTCTCATCTAAATAGCTGGTAATAATAGCTTGCAGACTATAACTCAAGGGAGGGGAATAGCAGAGCATATATTGCCTTGGACTGGTCAAATCATTTTTAATGCAACAATGCTGTCCTGGCCATCACTTTAACTTTGGAGGTACAGTACGAAGGAGAAAAATGTTTGCTCTGGAGAGAAGGGAAGGTCTCAATCCCAGCTGCTGTTCTTCCACACTGCTTAGCTCCCCTTGGGCCCCACAACACAAACACATATTTTAGACATCTCACGCCAAGAAATCCACCCATGTTCTGGRGGGTTATGGCATCCATGACAAGTAGGACACTGATGCTATGTTTGGTTTTCCATGACCCTTCCTCCAATGCCATCACCCAAGCATAAAAGAATTTGGATTTTTACCTTCTCTTCGTGCATTACTTATCACCCTTGCTGCAGATTTACTCATTACATGGACTACATAAAGGGGGCAGTTCACAGCATTTGCTATGGTAATTGCTCTCTGCGTAGCTTCAGCTTCCACTTCTTCAGGCCGACACAGCTCATGCCCCTCAGGGCCAGTTATTCCCATTGCCAGCATCTTCTTTGCACCCTGAACACCACACAAAACACGTAAGAGTCAGTTAAAGTGCAACCATAGTGTCATGAATATGCTGTCAGCCAAATGGATCCTAAAGCWGCCACTGCAGCTAGTTTGAGAAAAAAAACCCAAGGCAGTTATGATTTTTTTTTCAAGAGAAGTCATTGTTGTGTTATCTGAAATCCAATATATCTCTCAGTAAACACAGGTCTCAGAATACCTAAGTGACTTCAGAGAACACCACTGGCTTGCAGGGATAAATCACCGCTTTTGAAAATCCTACCTCTTTCTCAATATGTACTCTTAAATGATCACAGCCAGTAACTGAGATAATAGTACTAACCYCTCATTGGAAAAAAAATTGAAAGATCCTTACTAAGCACAAAGATAAACAGCCAGAGCCTCTGAACGAGGCTCCAAGATTTTAAAAGGCATAAGATTTTGTCCTCACTATATTCCAGAAACTTATGCTTTGCTGATTTGAGATTACTTAGCAATAAATTCATTTCTGATATGGGACCTGGGACAGAGTCAAAGCACTGTTGACTAGAGTAGTTGAAGAAACTCAGACACATCAGTGTAGTTATACTCCAAGTGCCTCCACACAGCGCTAAGATGGCAGCAGCAAGTGTGAAGTGAGACTAACTATGCATAGAGGGACATTGAGACTTTCGTGCCCAGTCAGTGAAGCTTTCTCCATACTTCTGGATTCATTCCTGTTAGATGAGCTGACTATGTTTGGAGAGACTTAGGGTCAGGCATCACACACCTGACGTCTAAATACTTGGCTGAGTGCTCCCCCTTTGACCTGGTCGATGGTCAGGCTCTGGCTGATGCTTTCTTTGTCAGTCAAGTATACATATTATATTGCAAGTATATATATTATACTACAAGTATAACTCTCATTATAACAGGATCATTCGCGTTCTGTCTACCCTGAACCCAGGACTCCGGGTTACAATTTCTTAGCCCACCACAAGCATCTTTTAGGATCTTGGACAAGATGTTTGTCTTCAGTTCCATGGAAGTAAAATAGGGTAGAAAAGCCTTTCCCTATGATACAATGATGGTACTAATACATCTATTGAAGTGCTAGATAGCAGGACCATTTATATTCCTGACTTTGATGGACAAAATGTCAGATGCCTACCTGTGCAATTAGCTCCCCATTCTCTGCATGGACTTGAGCAACTGCTCCAAGTTCCTTACAGCAGGAAAAGGCTGCATATAACTCCCCATCATTGACCATATATATATCTTTATAGGCCATAAACATCTTGAAGGAGTTGACACCTTTCTTTTGAACAAGAGTTTTCATTTCTTCCTTCACCTGAAAGACAGTCAGCAATTTTAAAAAAACAGCAATATTGTATTTTACCTGTTAATAATTTTGTATAAAGAAATTATAAGTATGAAGGGTGAGCCTTTACTCACCCATCAAACATATGTTCAGTCCAAACAGCCTGTCACATATATAAAGACTGACTTATACTCTTCTTCTTGTATCATCAAATCGATTCTCAAAGTATATAAACCAGTACCACTGCAGTGCAGAAATCGGAGGCACAAGCTAATTGCAGGAAGGGAATGCTTTTTACAAAATATAGTGAAGCAGAATTTTATACCAAACAAACCTCCTGATGTTGAAAATACCCAGTCCAATGCTACAATAAATGTATCCAACTTACAGAGTATGGAGATTTGTGCAAAATTTATTTTCAAAATTGGATCGTAATAGGCTTCAGCTTCTGGCAAATAACAGAGTGACAGAAAAGATCTTATCTCCTAGAGCTTTGTCCTGACTCTAAACACACAGCCTTTTGAAATATTTTGTCATCAAACAAAATGGCTCTAAAACTCTAGCTGCAAGCCTGCTTTTTTTCTTATATGCCTTCCTTGATGATAGGATTCCCTGCTTCTGCTAGAGTCTGTGAAGCCCAGCAAAACATTATGTCCCAAAGAAAGATGCACATTTTAGCCCAAAGGTTTCTTGTGCAGCTGGTTAGATATAACTGTTCACTACCTAACTTTGGCTCTCCCTTCCCAGTAAAATGATGGTGACAGTAATTGATGTGTATCTGCGATGCTATTACAATTTCTATGGGATGAATTTCTTTCAAAAAGGAAAACATTATTTTTCATCTTCTCTCTAATAATCTGGTTGGATCTGCCCAGGAAAAGTGAGAGATTGCTATAAAACTCAAGGAAATTTTCTGGACTTATCCAGAGGAGGGCTTATACAGAGGATATCTTGAGTGGGAGTTATCAAACACATAAATACCTGACATAAGACCCTGCTCTGGCACAAATATAGAGGCACGTCATTTATTTTCTTCTTCACTAATTACTATGACTAAGGGAAGGCATTGTAAAGAATGTACATTTTTAATCAATACTTTAAATCCTGAGGAGATGATAGCTAATTAGAAGGGCAAGAAATATCAAAGTTTTCTTTACCCAGGTCTTCTACAGCTACAAAACATTAGACCTTTCTATTTCTTTCAATCTTGGCCTTTAAAAACAGTTAACATAAACCAGAACATTTCATTGATTTACACCTCCCTAGTTTTATTGGATTTTTCAGTACAATTCCACTGTTCTCTACTAAGGCTGTTTCAAATGCACATTCCTCAAACTTCACTGGAGAATTTATTTTATGTCTTTGCTTTGAGCTACACGTTGGAGTCAGTCTATTTAGTGCTCAGTGCACAGAATACCAAAGATGGGGTGTTTGCAGGGTGAAGACTTTGGTTTATATATTTTAAAAGTTAAAAATTAGAGGAAGTACTCATATTTAAAAATGTAATTTACTTAATATATCTATGTACTGATGCATGTTCTCTGAGGATCCAAAATGGTCTTGTAAAACCTGGATCAAGTTCAGATAGATGTCAAGCACCTGAAAAGTTAATTTATTCAGTAAAGCTTTCAGGTTATCAGCAAACATTCACACAACAAGGTCGATTCTCACATATGTAAATTCCGATAAGGTTTTTTAGATAATCTCACATTCAAGTAATTATTGGCTCCAGTCCTGCTTTACTTTAAGGAGATATTACTGCAGTCACTCAGGAATAGAACTCCTCCTTTACAAATAAAGTTAAGTATCGTATTTTTCATGTATAACCTTATTAAAAAAAAAGTAACACCAAGACTCAACAGGAGCATAGATTATCAAGTGKTCAAGTAACAGAAGCCAAAATTTATGCAAACACCTCTTGCCCATTCTGGCCTGCCTGGGCTTGGTCTTGCACAACTGCTTCCTTTTCCTTTAACTTTGTGCAGTATTATCCAAAGATGTAGGCTATCTGCAGACTGACTTTATTTTTTCAAATACATGTACTTTTAGAAGGATGTGGGCTATTTCAAACGTAGTTTTTACACACAAAAATACACTGTCAGTAAGCTATATTTAGCACRTGAGGACTAATTCAAAGCAGGTGCAGTACCAGTTCATGGAATTGAAAATCAGCTATTGTGTCTACCTTGTTGCTCCACCATGTAACTGCCACGTGCAGCCCATAATCACAGCAGACTTTAGGGTCTGCCCAGCTTTTCCATGTATCAAAGGCTTCAATAAGAGAACAGCCTTTCTGAGGGATAGCAAAGTCGATGATCATAGTGGTTCCTCCTGCTATAGCAGCCTGAAAGCAAGAAAGTTAATATTTAGCAATCAGAGAGAATGCAAATTTCCTCCCACCCTCTCCGATTCCCTGTGCAACAATTAATCTTGATACACTGAAAAGCCAAAAGCCACTGAAGAGTTTCCCTGAGTGAAGTTTGAATTTGCAAAATGATTCTGGAGATTAATTTCACCTCCTTTGAGAAGGATGTTCTCAAACAGGTATTCAGGAGAATCATGGGGAAATTCTCAGACTGAAKGAGAAGTTTTCACACATGTACAAAMTCTTATTTTGTAAGATCCAAAGATTTGGAGGTGAGTCTGCAGCACTCATGCATCAGTGAGTTTCCTTAAGCGGGTGGGATCACTGGGAAAAAAGTTCACCAGAAGACCATAGTCAACTTGAGAAATGCTTCCTCAGAGCCTACGTAGCTGAAAAACACAAGCCTGTGTGACAGGAAAGTATTAAGGGGCAGATACACAATGAAAAGACCCAGATTCAGTTTGAAAATCCAGTGTGAAAATCCCCAAACACTTGTCTAACACCAAAAGGATTTTTAAAGTGTTTTAAAATTATTTTTGTTACTGGCAGGGTATAATTTAATAAAAMAGCATAGAAGGTTTTGAAATTAAGATATTTACATCCTCCATATAAATATTTACAAGTAAATAAATAAACAATAATTTTACTTTATGTATGTTATGAGGATCAAAAATYGCTTTTGAACCAATAATTTTCACTTTCCTTTATGGACAATTGAATTATTATTTTTTTTTTCCTTTGAAGGACCTTTATTAGTGTGGTGGTTTAACCCAGCAGGCAGCCAAACACCACACAGCCGCTCGCTCACTCCACCCTCCCCCACAGTGGGATGGGGGAGAGAATCAGAAAAAAAAAAGTAAAATTCATGGATTGAGATAAAGACAGTTTAGTAGAACAGAAGAGGAAGGTATAATAATAATAATAATAATAATAGTATAATATACAAAATGAGTGATGCAGAATGCAAATGCAATTGCTCACCACCCACCGACCGATAACCAAGCAGTGATCGTTACTTTCTGGACCACGCCTCCTATTTATATACTAAGCATCACATCATATGGTATGGAATACCCCGTTGGCCAGTTTGGGTCAGCTGTCCTGGCTGTGCTCCCTCCCAGCTTCTTGTGCACCTGGCAGAGCATGGGAAGCTGAAAAGTCCTGGACTAGTAGGCTACTTAGCAACAACGAAACACATCAGTRTGTTATCAACATTCTCCTCAGACTAAATCCAAAACACAGCACTAGGAAGAAATTTAACTCTACCCCAGCCAAACCCAGGACAATTAGTCACTCCCAGAAACCAGATCCTTGACTAACAGGAATTGATCACTATAGAAATTCCTTTGCTGTAATTGTTGCAATCTTCCAAATTAGCCAGAGAAACCCTCTCTATTGCTCTGAAAACATCCCTTTGCACAACAGGTACAACCAATTCAGATCAAAATATACACAGTTCAAATTCATGCTAAATTACTCTTCCTATTTCTAGATTAATCAGTCTTCCTTCCTTCTCTCCACTTAGCAATCAGAAGCAAGATTGTAAATATGTCAGTATATTTTGCAAAAAAAGAAGTTTGGAGAGTGACATAAGTATTTGTGAATCTGTGATGAATTCTGCAGAACATTTTCTCCAAGAGAAGTTGTTCAAACTCTCAAAATTTTTTTCAACAAGACAGATTGACTTCTTATTTGTTAAACAGGATTTAGAATTAAAGAATATTTATAAACTTTAAGAAAAAAAAGTGTCATTGGTTCCACAACTCCACTCAAAGTCTCTTTTTTTCCCCTAACATTTTTTTTCCCCTCTCTTTGTAAAGAGAGGTATTCTGTGCCTTTATTTATTCAACTGAATGGGTAAATCTTAGCTAATCATTGTAGCATATTTTGCAATAGTTGGAAGATAACTTTGTCTCTCTGATTCTCTTGCCAAAATATTTGTCAGATGATGACCTTGAGTAAATAGCTCTGAACACTTTCCACGCTTTGACCTGGGTTAAGAAGGTCCACAATATCTCAATTTTTGACATCTCATCACTAGGCTGGATCTAAAGTCTTCTTTTAGGCACCAAAGTGACTATCTGGACATCCTGGTTTGTGTATGCAGTCTATGATTTGCAGCTTCTCTATCCAGTGCCTCAAAAAGTTATTAAAAAACCCTATATGCTAACTGAAATCAGYACTTTTTTTGCAAGTTAGCACACAATTTATCTCTTTAATTTGGGATTTACAGTGTAGGCACCTACATCTGAGTTAGTCTGCATCTTCGGTTCCCTTTAAAGTCAATGGAGGCACTTGAAGAATGAGATCACCTATACCTTAAGCAGACATCTTAAGAGAAAGCCACAGTCATTGCTGTTTCTTTCACATGTTTTCTCCTGTCAACCAAAATCATCTTCTGGCTTCAAGTCACATTTGTTTGATTTCTCTTGTGATGTCAAATTTCTAAATACATTGTTGATAATTAGTTTACAAAAATGGTCTTCACAGAGAAATAAAGGATTGTTGCAGAAAATGACAAAGCATTAATACATATTTTTATGTACTGTAAATCATGTAAACGAAGCATTCCAGAAATCAAATTCTGCACTTCATTCAGCCAGGAAACATACTTTGTGATGCCTGTAGAGAAGCAGAACAGACGTTGTGGACTTGATTTTTTTCTCTCCATTTATCACAAAAAGCAGTGTGAAGTCCAAAAACTGCTTGTGGAAGCCATTTTGGTAACTAGATTTTTTTTTCAGAAAATATTTCTTGTCTATGGATGCCTGAAAAAGACAGCATTGTGAAGCCCATATATTAACAGATGCCCTAATTTCTACCAGATAGCTACGGAAGATACTTAGTTTGGGGAAAAAAATTCCCACAATCAAATTTATAATCCTTTTCCAGTTATCGTTTCTGGAGGTGGAAATTCAATGCTGTAGCTTTCCTTTTGTATCTTATCTTACATCTGACTTGGAGAGACATGTTATSTTTGACATAGCCCCCATTTTGGTATGGCAAGAAAGATCTGCTGTGATGAACAAAATAATTTTTTGTCAAAGTTTTGCAGAATAATTACAGCCTATTATAATGAGCCACTATAGAATCACAGAATTATAGAATATCTCAATATAAGGATCATTGAGATCAACTTCCTGCTCCTCGCAGGACTACCTAAAACCAAACCATATGACTAAGAGCATCATCCAGATGCTCCTTGAACTCTGACAGGCAATAACTTCTGTGCTCATTGAGAAGAACAATACCAGTGCTTAAAACTATCCAGTGTAAAATATTTCCATTCCAAATACAGGAGGAACACCCGCAAATCTATCTTGAGTTGGAATAAATATTGTTATTGAAAGAAATATGCCAGTAACTTAAGGACGGCATACAGGTCATTTGTAGCCATCCCTTCAGTACTCTGGGCTCAACATTTAAAAAAGCCAAATCCTTGTTAAGGCATGTAAATATACAATTACGCCACTCAAACAATCTAACTTGCACTCTCATGACATGATGGGGCAAGCAAGAAATGAAATTTCCTGTTAAAGAATAGGGTCAATCTAAGCAGGACTGCAAACTTTAAAGGCTCTTAGAAGTTGTGTGGTTACTGCACCACACCATTTGTTAAAAGAAGTTGAATTTAACTTATTTCAACTATTTCAAAGAGSCAAATTAGTATTTTGCATATCAGAAAAAATGCACATCAGTGAAATCCATTTCTTTAGAAGGGATGCACTATTGCTTTCCACATTTTAGCAAACTCCAGTTCTGCTGTGAGAGGGACAGGATATAACAGGCTCTCTGAGGATGCTGGCTAACYGACGAGCGAAGTAGGGCAATGTGGTCCCTTCTGTGGGCAAAGGATTTCAGCCTGCACAGCACAGCTTTTAGAAAAGTACCTTAAAAATTTCAGGGAGCTCTGTATGAATATTTTTACTGTATGGAGATGATGCATAATACTGTTAACACTAGTAATTGATATACTGCTAATGCAGGGAATATAATGAGATCAGCTAAAAGCTGAAAAAAACCACTGCAAGTGTAAAACTGGGAGAAATTAGATACTTTTAGAAAGTGCATTTGAACTGGACTTTCACTGAGAGACACAGTAAGGGCAGAAGTAAATGACGGATGAAAAGCTTGCACTCCCCCAAGCTAACAGAGGAGAAAGATCAGATTACCACAGAAGTGCTCACAAYGCACTGGGTAGTTAAACTGTTGCTTTAGTTAACCTTTGCTCGGAAAAGTATGAAGCTTGTTGCATGTACCAATGCAAGTTGTAGTCTGCAAGGCGATAGCCAGGGTAAGTGACTGCGCTTAACACTTGCCACCTGCAGCCAGAAAAGTCTCTGAAGGAACCCAAATAACATACTGGTTGAAGGTGGACCACTTATTACAATGTCCCAGCCAAGGGACAGTAACAATTGCCTGTGCTTGATTCACACTCTGTTCTCGCTTTTAGAAGTTATATTGAATAACCAGCAGACATCCCTTTCTAAGAAAGCTCAGACGGACACACAGACACGGATATGTGCACCCACCTTTGTTCCTGTATAGAAGTCATCTTTTGACCTGCTACCCATAAAAGGGAACTGCATGTGTGTATGAGTATCGATGCCCCCAGGGATCACCAGCTTGTTGGTCGCATCCAGCACGACAAGTCCAGTGGGAGGCTCAGGGTTTAGGTTTGGTCCCACCTGCTGCACTACTCCATCTTCCACGTACACATCAGCCACCACGGAGCAGTCGTCGTTCACAACTTTTCCCCCCTTGATCAAAAGTCTCTGCTGAGCCAGGTTTTGGGGTGGCATGGGAGCCTACAAGGCGAAACTGAGGTCTCAGCTCAGAAAGTTGCTCTTGCCTGAGAGTATTTCACTGCCCACCCTTCTCCCAGAGCAGCAGGTTACCTCCAAATGGCCCTAAACACACCCCACACAGTGCTATTTAAACAGACTGCCCTTGGCAGCTCCACCCACCGCCCCCAGGGAAGCGCCGATGCCCAGCGAGCAGCGAGCCAGCGCTCAGGCCGCTGGCAGAGAGCTGGCTTCAGGCCCGTTGTGCTCGAGTTCTCTCGGCCTGGAGAAAGCGGGGCCAGCCTTTTGCRAGGGTCCGGCTGGGTTCTCATGGCGTGCGCTCCAGCCTGCCCTGTACGCCCCGGGGTTTGAAACACACTGGGCTGTTTTGAAAATGTGGCCATTCATCGGTCTGTGATGCCCAAAGGTGACCCAAGCTCTTTGCAATGGGGTTTGAGGAAACCAAGTGTAACCCAAACTCTCCACAGAAGTGGCCAGGGAGCCCAAGGGTGACCTAAGGGGGAGCCCAAGGGTGACCTAAGCTCTCCACAGAGGTGGCTGGGAAGCCCAGGGATGACCTGAGGTCCCTGCGGCCGTGCCTGGGGAGCCTGTGGGTCCTGCCCATGCAGAGGGGCCGGGAGAGTGCAGGGCAGCAGGGGTCCAAGCGTCACGCCTATCTCAGGTGAGCCCCTGCAGGCTGATATGGCAGGGTCCCCTCCGCTGCCATGGGACTGAGCCACCGCTGGAGGACACCGGCCGTCAGGAACTGCTCCCCAACCGTTTCTCAGAAGATGATTTGGGACACGCAACCCTCAGGGCCCAAACACGGCTCTCCCCTCCCGCCAATGCCACTACTGGGACAACACACGGGGCTGAGGGGGGACGCCCCCCGGGGATTTCCGGARGCTGCCGAGGCCTCTCCTCACCCCGCCTGCAGGAGGATCAAGCGCCGGGGGCGTGTGGCCCCTGTCGAAGGACCACATAAAAACAACCTTCCCGTAGCTCTTTCCTGGCGCCGTCTCTGCCGCCGCAGACCCCGCCCGGCGTGCTCAGGCCGGCCGCAGCCCGCTGCCCCCCGCGCCCCCCCGCCTTGCTGCCCGCACAACCGCCGCTGGCCCCGGCCGGCCCCGGCCCGCGCAGGCAGCAACCGCCGCCCCCGCCGGGCCGCGCCGCCCCCGCCCAAGAGGGCCCTTGCCCCAGGGCCGGCCGCCGGGCGTGGGATCCCGGGGAAAGGGGCAGTCGGGGCTTCTGCGGGGGGGTTTCATGCAGGGCTGGGAGACGCGGCGCGTGCCTTTCACAATATAGACCTGGGAAAAGAGGAGGGAAAGTAAAATTAAGACGGCTAGAAAATGAGCTAAAAGCTTGGAGCAGAAGGAGAGGAAAGACCTGCTCTACTCTTTCCCAGAGGCACCTGCTTCCGTGGCCTTTTCCTGCTTCTRTCCTCCGGTAACCCGCGCTTTGCGTCCTCAGCAGTGATGCTGCTCAAGCGTGTCCCTGAATCTGCTGAGCACCAGCATCTTCATCCCCTCGACCTCTTCCAGTTCAGTGATGATGGCTTCAGAAGACAGAATATTGTCTGAGGGCTGTGAGAGGGTGCACAGAGATGCTACCGTAAAGACACTTAGACAAATGACACTAGATTTGGAAAACATTCACCTTCCCATCAGYGTGTCACCGTTGTTCCTTATCTCCCAGTGGGAGGAGAGCAGTGCCAGAAGTTTGCCTTTGTATCTGCTCATCCCMAATTGTCTTGTCTTATGCCTCACCTTTGTGTGGTGAGAAGGAGACCCACCGGGGTTCCTCACACTGCACAGCGACAGAAAAGGTCAAAACTTGTTTGGAAAAGCAGAGCAGAGAATGAGAACAACAAAGTGAAATGCCCCAAGGCTCCCAGGGYAGCTGTGTGGTGCTGAACGGGCAGGAAAGGGCAACCTGCACCTACCATGTCTGCTGCATTTAAAGCCGGTAAGAAGACAAGGGTCAAGGTACTGTGATGGGAATTCAGGCAGGAACTCTGGCTCACTAATTACAATGGTATTGATGAACCAGGAACAGTTGAGTTTCAGCAATATGATTATCAAGATGAAGAGCTGGGGAATAAAGATGCTGGAGGGAGGTCAAACTACGGTGCTCTAAGACAGGAATTGTGAATATTTGGAGTGAGGATGGAAGAAGTCCAGGTGGGCACTGAAATGGGGTAATGGGGCTATACTTTGAATCTCTGATGCTGCTGAGGCAGTGAACCCATTTCTCCCACTATGCAGGTGGGCACCTGAATAGCTGGTCTGCCGGGGATCTGAGATGAGCGTGTCTCGGGTGCRGAAGTTTCACTTTGTATATGCAATGAAGTGACCTTTGTTAAGTGAGGAGGGGAGGTGGCAAAGACATTTTGTTCATTCGATCATGTGCAGTCACGTGGGGTGCAGCAGTCAAGTTCATATGCCTGCCCCAATGGGTATTTAATGATTTCACRTGGAACAGCATCAACAAATTATTCAATATTTATTGACAAAGAGGCTTCACCCTGAATCTCCCAGCTCAGTGCCGAAACAGCCAACTTAAAATAGTCACTTTCTTACTATTTCTCCCTGGCCAATGAATATTTAGTTATTTCTATGAAATGAGTTTCTACATGACAGACCTAATCACCTCCAAGTATGCCCTTGGGCTAGTGGCAGTGGTAAACCATTCCTGCTCAAATCCTTCCCCCAAATTGGGCAGAGAGAGATTTGAAGGCAGGCCTGCCACATCACAGCAGACTATGGTGAGCAYTAGGGTATTCAGTTCCCTTTTTTTGTGTGTTGTGGAGGAAAGAGCTGACATGGTTTTGACCCCTAAATTCATGAAGAGTAAGTAGCACAGCTCAAAACCTTATTTACCTCTTTCTGAACAGCATCGGGCTTGAGCTCCATTTCCCCTCCTCTGATTTCCTCCTGGCTAATTTAGACTTTGTGGATCCTACTCCTAAGGGCCTAAACCTTCCTACCTGTAACTTCATGCCCAACTCAGAGCTGCAGGTCTCACAAACTGTCAAGGTAATTGAGTGTCAGGTCTTAACAATGCTGTGCCTAGGAAAACTGAATTTATCCCACAGGTGGTTTTGAACACATTAAATACGTTATTGGTAGATAACGACATTCTGTCTAAGCAATCCTTTTATTTATTCATTTGGACCAACAAGATGATAATCTCACATCAGTTGCATTTACGTACATTTGGTAAATATTTGATGTTTCACAGCTCAGCTGTCCCTGGAAAGAATGGCTTGAAATACCATCTGTGGGACAGAAATAATCCTTATAATACTGTGAGAAGACAACTGGCCCCATATTCTTAGTGATCACTGAATACGTGTTGCTGCTACAACAAGGCTTCTGGCTCCTAATTGGCTTTGCAACCTTTACTCACCCACAAAACATTTTACTCTTTTTATCCTTCTCTTTGCACAATTTAAAAGAAATCTTTGCTCTGTAATCAGTGGCTGATTCTGCACTGTTGTACTGGTTTTGGCTGGGATAGAGTTAATTTTCTTCATAATAGCTAGTATGGGGCTATGTTTTGGATTTGTACTGAAGACAGTGTTGATAATAGAGAGATGTTTAGTTGCTGAGCAGCGCTTACACAGAGTCAAGGCCTTTTCTGCTCCTCACCCCACCCCACCAGCGAGTAGGCTGGGGGTGCACAAGGAGTTGGGAGGGGACACGGCTGGGACAGCTGACCYCAACTGACCAAARGGATATTCCATACCATGCTCAGYAATAAAAGCTGGGGGAAGAAGAAGGAAGGAGGGGATATTTAGAGTGATGGCATTTTGTCTTCCCAAGTAATCATTACGCTTTCCTGGAGATGGCTCTAAACACCTGCCCGCTGGTGGGAAGTAGTGAATGAATTCCTTGTTTTGCTTTGCTTGCGCGTGCAGCTTTTGCTTTATCTGTTAAACTGTTGTTATCTCAAACCCACAAGTTTTCACACTTCTACCTTTCCAATTCTCTCCCCCATCCCACCTGGGGGGGGGGTGAGTGAGCAGCTGTGCGGTGCTTCGCTGCCGGCTGCGGTTAAACCACAGCAACTGTGCAGAGAAGTTTCCTGTTAAGAAACATTTACTCATCCTAAAATATTATATAGTAGTTCAATGATTTAGGAGGCATTGCAGAAAGTCATCAATTGCAACCCTGAACTTGAATCTTATGCTAATGCTTTTGTGGTCTGCAGCAAAGCAAATAATCCTGGAAATCCAAACATTGGAATGTCTTGTTTAGTGTAGCTATCACAGAAGTATGATCAAAGAGATTTGTCAGTAACCTAATGATTAACGTAGCTGATTTAAGATGAAGAACCCTGAAGAAAACTCAATCCATGTCTATTATTTACTAAAAGAAAATAGTTCAGCAAATTAAAGAATAGGTTTGCAAGAAATGGACGACTGAAGTTTGGAACATTCAGAAGACCTTGAGGACATCTTCTGAAAGTCATTATAATGAGGACACAATCAGTTTAARGTCTTCTGAGACACACACACTCACCCACCTCCCCCTGGAATCTTTAACTGCTACTTCCCAGCATAAAATGTTATTAATTTCTATCTTCTGCTGTAATTATCCCATCTTACTCTTATCCTCCCTTTGCTTCCATTTTCACATCCTTCCTACCATACCCTATTTCTGAAAAGCCCTTCTATCATCACTCAGTCTTCAGCTTTTTCTTAACCCAAAGATTCTTACTGGCATTAAGCTTCAAATAAAAGTTGATGAAGCAGAGATGTATCTCAAAATGCAGGAGATGCAGACAAATAGGCTTTTGGACAAACAATAAAGATGTTTTGTGAAGGAAACTAGAGACTGATGATGAGCAGTGGGGAGAAAGCTCAGCTAATGAAGATGCGTTATTAATCATATTTTCCTTTTTTGACAACTTTCCTCCAAGGAAGAAAGACTAGATCATGAACCAGATTTTCAAYGCAGGAAAATTAACAGAAAAAATACCACCAACTTTCAGTAATGCTRGATAAAGCACTTGGTTTTGGAGAATGAGTGTAAAGATGTGTCAATTTGAGGTGAACTCTGGATTTGGAGAAGGGAATGGTTATCTTTTCCCATATTCAGAAAGTCAGAAGGACTTTGAATAYTCAGTAGGCATTTCTCTGCAATTCCTGTAAAGAATCCATAACGCCTGTTCACCTGGGATTTACTTTCACACTCCTCTTTTCTGCAGTGGGAATTTAATACTCATTCAATAAAATCAAATGGTCTACATATAATTGCACCTGGAAAGTCTTCATAATTGTGAGAAGAGTAAGGTGCCCCTTGACAAAACTTCACTAGTTTTCTGAACAATCTGGTGCTGTCTACTTTSATGAGACGGATTTGCAGACACAAACAAGTGGTGATGTTTTAAAATCTAATCTCTAAAGGCTTCTTCAGCTGTAAACGCTTTCCAAAACTAGCAAGTACACCCTATTGGTTTCCTATAATAAAACAAGGCTAAAAAAACATTATGAAAGGAGTTGAATCCTGTAGTTCCACATCATCTGTACAATCATAAATGTGCTCTCCTTAGTGTACGTACTGGGCCACATCGAAGCTCCTAGTGCCAGTCTTTCCCCAAATACATTGGAAGTGACGCTGCAGCCCATTAGCACCCAGCCTTGGGCCCCACATCTGTGACATGAAGGAAGGCAGCCAAAGCTGTTGCATGTGCTGAAGACCATCCTACTTTTTAAAGCAACAATAGGTAGTGACTGTTCTCTCATTTTCATGAGGCTAAGTGCCTCTTGCTCCTTGAACTTGCTCRACACAAACAATGGATCACAGACAGCACAACGAAGGAAGAGAAAAGAAAGACCAGGAATCGAGTGGAGGAGCATCTAAGAAACCCCAATACTATGCTTTTTTCACTATTCATTTCCTATAGTGGCTTAATAAGGGTCCAACAAAATGGCCACCTTCTAAAAATCCATGAGACCACAAAAGCAGTTCAACTCAGGCATTGAAGTTCTAGGTCTCAGGACATTCTGGGAAAAAAAAAAGACTCATCAGATCTGTCCGTTGTTTCCTGGTGGATAATCTCCGCCAAAGAAARCCAGTTTATAGGTGGGATTTTTCCAAACTCCAAGAAACATAACCACAAAAGCACAGAGATYGGCTTCCTTTGGAAACTGTTATTTTTACTAATACATTATCTATAAAAACACTGCAAAATATTATTTATATTGTTTTGGCCAATTCTCAAACTCAACATCTCTCTTGAAGGAGCATGAAGTCAGAATTATAACTGCCGCCCAACATACCAGGCAAGAGAAAGCAAAACTGAACACCCTGTTCCTTGCCATACCACTGCAGAAATAAGATGTCTGTTTATGACCTTCCTCACTACCCTGTATATTGCTCCTGCCTTTGTTTCTCATCTGGTGCACCAGAACCACTTCCTCTAACTGTGGCTGTCAAAGTTCCTTCTTAACTGACCGCAGGAAAGACAACAGGTTTAAAACAATAAATTTTACCAATTGTTCTTGCTCAATTTTCTACACTTAGAGAAGCAGCTAAAAATTATTTCTGCATTTCTGTTGGCATACCTTTAGATGCATGACTATTCRGTTGCAAAGGTACGAATGCAATTCTACTAATTATTGCCTTACCTCTGTAACACCACAAGTCAACAATGCTGTGACAATATCTGAGATTTCTGCTCTGGATTCAGATACCTGCCCTGTTAGGTAATATCTACAATGTATCCTTATTTCAGGGATCTTTTCCTTATTCTTAAAACAAGCTTATTCCTTTGTCCTTTACATTTTGCGTAAGAACCCATTATTATTTGTTAGGAAGTGCACCCTGAACCAGAACTCCTCCTTTCCTTCTCTTACACATTCCTGATTTCACACGTCCTACCCATTCTGACTTATTTTTGGGGGGGGTCTCCTACAATTGCTTATCAAAAAAAAAAAAAA
>JASVER010000004.1:9817644-9915380 GCA_030449065.1 Oceanodroma leucorhoa | reverse complement strand
GCAATGTAATAGATTATAATTCTATTCCTTTAGAGTTTCTAGTCCATTTTATTACAACTCTCCYATCGTTCAAATTCAAAATGCAGTGACTCATTTTTTCATCTTTTTTGCCTGCTGTGTTCCATCCCTTTCCTTCCTGCACAAGCAGCATACAGGGTGACTGTAATGTAGAATAATCTTTCAATCTGAATGCAAGTATTTCAGATTGTATCTTTTCTTTGGTACTTTGATAATATGATGCAGCTTGCTCACAAGGAGGAACTAACGCTGAAAGCTAAACTCTTCTGTTAGATTTCGGTGTGTGTGGGGAAATATTACAAACATTAATTTGTGCCTGAATAGTCACAAAGATTAGCTACATTTTGTTAATGCTGGCTTTCCCCAAAAGCCATTTCTCAAAATGCAGTTAGGAATCACTAACCTAAGTTGCTTATAGAGCTACTCCTCTCATTTCCTCCATCAGTGATGGAGGAAGGCTTGACTATCAGAATTGTTAGATAATACTTCAATTTAGTGAATACTACATTCTCTTCCCCCAAGTTACTATTCATMAGATAGACCACAGTGTGGTACTGGATGTGAATGGAAGCCTCAACTGGACAAATATATTGACATGAAAGGAATGTTGATATAGAGAAGTTTTGTGGCACAAGTCCAATATAATCCAATATATTCCCTCATCCCTTTGATGAGGGAAAGCTAACTACAGTAGTCAAATCCCARAAGAGGATAGAAGGGAAAGAGTTTTAACTATTGATCTGCTTACTTCTCCATACTTCCAGTGACTTGGCAAAGGGAAAAGACAGACTTCTCCCTTGTCCTTTCAGAACATACCCCTTTTTGGGCAACTGAATGTAGCTGATATCCCGGAGGAGTTCAGTTACCAAGTGCTTATTTTCAGCAACCAGAGGTGAGGAAGAAGAAAGATGCTGCCAAAAAAAACCCCACAAACCAACAGAACACACCCCACAAAAAGCCTCATCACAACTACAGGAAGATTAAAGCTGTTGACTTAAAACAAGTTTTACAGAAATGTGCAGTACTTCYTCAGGCCAACTGCAGCATTCAAACAGCTGCAGGAGAATGAAACAGGCCAGTAAACATTCACTTTTCAGAAAGGAAGCAAAAACTCCTCCCAACAGGAAAAGCCGTGATTAACTTTGATCCGCAGTGAGTATTTAATGTAAAGACTCACCAAAAAAGTATGTGTGTCCCAAACTTGAACTGTGGTTTCCCTAGACTGAATCCAAGCTTTGCCACAAGTTCTTACTTTGGCATTTGGATAGGAAGTGGAACACAAGATACGGTAGCTAATTCCAGCATCCTCTCCGGGAACCTGTTTCGAAAGAAGTTATCAGCAATACTTGCTGAACTTGTACAGAAAATGGACTTTACTTTGGAAACAAAACAAGCCCTTGCGGCATCAGAAGCTCAGTCAGCCCCCTCAATGTTTCAATGCAAATCAAACGACAAGAGAAGTGTGATATGTGAAAAGGAAAAATGACAAACTCCTTCCGTGCTTAGAAAGCTTTACATGAGGAGAAAACTCGCCTCACAATAACCTACATTCTTCAAAGCTTTCAGATGGAAGTGATTTATTACAGAAAATAATTCCACAGTGAATCACTCTGACTTTTGTTCAAAATGCCCTAGCATTGTAGCACAGCTAAATCAAGAACCATTTAAACAAAACACTAATTCAAGCTCTCCAGAATAAAAAGAAATGAAGTAATATGACTTAACAGAAGTCTCAGTAAAAACAAACCAAACAAAAAACCCCAATCACTAATAATCAAAAGAAAAATTGATCACTCCCTTTAAAATCACTAAGAAAAAAAATCACTGCAACAAGTTAGCCTCATACAAATATGAATTTTATTTACAATTTTCCAAATTCTCAATCAAATGCAACTTCTCAGTTAAATGTGTAGCATTTSTCCTTTAAAACAAATAAAACATTGTGTTCTTTTTACATCTGCAATGTGGAGTCCATAGGTACATGCTATTTGGGGCATCTAATGGAACAAATTTAGATCACTGTGTGTGTGTTTAACACCAAAGGTATTCTGTGAAGACTCTTTCTTCAAAATGTATCTGCYTCGGGGAGAAACATTTCCATAACCACTTTCTAATGACAATTAGTTAGGAAGGTTTAAAAACCCAGTATTTTATACCAGGACATACTGTTCACATATAGTTCAGGGTGTGTTACCATGTTCATATTGCAAAGTTGCCTGCTCTATAAGCAATGCCACTGAAATCAGACTAAAGATTACCCACAGATTTAGATATTATTCAATGTGAATAAAAATGGCCATTGATGACTTTTACTCAAGTATGTGTAATTATGGGCCAATCTGTACCTGATCTGGTACCAGTGTGATGTGATCTGTTCTGAAACTTGAAACCGCATGGGTCATTATAATAACATTTTTTACAACTGTATTGCACATAAGGTTCCTCAAAAGCACAAATCTACATAACCGTGTCCTGAACTCAGAATTTACCTGCTAACTCTCATGAATAAAATCAACCAGATGGTAAAATTGTTTATTTTTCTCATCCCAGCGTCTGTGAATGAAGAGAAGAGGGAGAAGATATATACACTTTGGAATCCATTCAATTATTTGTTTCTTCTGCATGTGATTTGTACTTCAGAGATGAGGATTTTAAAAAAATAAAATAAAAAGCCAGACAGACCTTGGATTTATCTTTAAAAGTACCTCAAAAACATAACAAAAATTCAATTTAATTTTGATACATATTAAAACATTTTAGTCAGTTCTGCCCGACAGCRTAACACGACAGAAATGCACAAGACTTTAAACATGCTTTAAAATGACATTCAACAAAGTATTTAAAATTTAATAAATAGCATACAATCACACACAAATACATTTCATACTGGATCTTTAAGCCTACTAAAAACAGACTGGCAAAGAATAAATAAAACAGTAGTTGACATTTTTGTTTTTAAAAGGTGTAGATTCTTGTTGTCACACTAGTAGCCACGTATTAACCTGCTTATCACAAAATTGGAAGTTATGAGCTTTTTTCCCACTGATCTGTTTTGCTCCAATATGTAATATCATAAAAAATACACTARAAGGGAGTTGTTTTTTTTTTTTAAACAACCAGTCTGCAACCAAGTAAACCAGTTTTTAAATACAACGAATAAATAGGGAATTAGTAAAGCAAATTCAATTGCAACAAAAATGCAACACCCCAAGAAAAGAGCCATGGAAATATATAGCCATTGCAATATTAGACAATAATAGTACTTAAAGTGATAGTGCTTGTGCACTAAGCTCATTAGAGACCTTAATATGATTTTAGTGCAAATCCCTTGAGTCCAAACAAGCGTTATACCCTACAGTATTAGGGAAAGATCTATTACCAGTTGGAACTTATTCTGTAGTGTATTTGTACRTATCGGATATTTAAAGAACTAACACATATTGTAATATCTTCGGCCCTTTTTTACTTCAAATCGAAAAGACTAATGACTGGGGATTTTACATACTATTTGGCTGTACCATATTAGACTGCAGTTTAGGAAAGTCAGTGCTATAAAAGCTTTTGCCATCAGTTTATCTATTATATCTAAATTTCACAAATCATTGCATTTTGTACTTCTGAAAGAAAAAGAATGGTCCTGGAGAAAGTTTCTCCTCCCTTTAAATAAGTTCACATTATGATGAAATTCAAGAATATTTAGACAAAGTGTTGTATAAACTCAAAGAAAAGTACATATTTTACATTAACAATCCTTATCAGTATTTAGTATATTAAGTTACAAGTATGTTGGCAATAATACAACGGAGTCAATTCCTAAAGGAAAATAATTCTGTACAAATTCACCTGTTAATATGGGGTTAAACAGGCAGCCAAATAAGTCTTGAGCAGCCGTGTTTCTGGTTTGAACTACAGTACCAGGATAAACTAAATTTGGGGTAACTTCAGTTGAAAGAGTAATCAGATTATACTGGATACACACATCGTGTATTCAGAGCCATTAAAATGTTCACTCTAATAGTTCCATAACGTCATCCAGTATAAGAAACGTTTAACCAACCACACAGGCTAAAATAGTTTTAACATAATGTTGTCCTGGATTTTTTAAAACTAAAAACTAGTTTTAACTGTGAAGTACAAAACAATGACAGATATTGCTCCAACTTGTACACAATCTTTCCTAAACAATCCGTACCTAGCAGAGTAATAATGCCTCATCATCACTAGTTTCATTTTTCACTGTTGCTTCTAAGCAAGTGTCGGGTATCTGGGCAGTGTGTACGATGCCACAGCTCTCACAGGGGCCATCTCGACTGCATGACCTTACACCGTGATGTGTTGCACTGTAAGGCTGTCTAAGCCCTGGTCCTTGATCTGAGCTGAGATCAAGTAGAGGTCTTGAACAGTCATTCATGTCAAAGTCTGATGCTACATCAGAGACTGGAATTAACATTTCAACATCATCATCCTCTTCTCTTCCACTTACCCCATTWTCAAGCTGTCTCAAAGGACTTTGGTTCTGATTCACTGAGCTTGATCTCCCTAAAGTAAAGCGTACCCAGCGTAAGCCTTGAGTCATACGACTTAGTGCRCTAGTGAGCTGGTGACGTGCAGGACTTGTGCTTGGGGGCTCTACACTGGTCACTTCTCTTCCACTATCCGTGTTACCGCTACTGCCGCTCTGAGCAGAGGAACTCCCACATGCTCCAACTGTCGCTTCTATTGCTGTTGCAGGTGGGACTTTCTGAGGCAAGGTGGCAGCAACACCACCAACTGCTCCTGCTGTGTCTCTTCTTTCATTTTCTGTGTCTGTATCATCAGATTCAACTGAAAACAGACTTCTGTGAGTATTATTTCTTTCAGCTTCTCTACTAGTACTTTGGCTGGCAACATCATCTCCATCTGCTGAGACCAATGCCAATGATCCAGAATGACGTGACCTTGCAAAATTAAAAATTCGATTCCAAATGTTACTTGATCTKCCAGCAATAGGTAGTCTGATTGAGGTAAATCCAAGCTGAGATCGTACTGCCAGTCTCAGGTTTTCCAGAACTGAAGCCTAAATGAGAAGACAAGCAACAATCAAGTGTTGACAGTATGTTGGCACTGTTCTAACAAAAGAAGAATGACAACTATTGTGCAAAACGGCATATAGCTAAAAAGTTAAAAGTAGAGTCTTAAATATTAAAATATGTTGCATCTTTAATATTAAGAATTTGGTGTATGTAGCAATAGCCTATTTTAAAAACAAAGCAGGCATGAAAAAAGTCTAGATTCTCTTGAGGAAAAAACATTATGAACAAGGAAATTATGTGGAAATACATATCGAAGAAAAAGGGGAATAAAAGAGCAATAAAGTATATAAGGTACGTTTCTGCCCAAATCAAGGACCTCTAAATAAAGGCAAAGTGAAAACCAAGGCGCTGTAACCTGGATATGGAACACTGCTTACAGAAAAGTACATCCACAGACCCAGAACAGCAGGTCTGGAAGATCTGTTACATACAGTCTTACCAAGAAGAAGTGGTCACTGTGGATTTTAGAGTACAGTACATAGAAACATGCCTCAAAAAGTTTAGGATTTAAAAACAAAATCTTCCAGGAAGATTTAACAGAGGTGACCTTTCTTTATCCACTACCATGGGGCTGCCTAGAATAGAGACTAAATTAAATATCTTCTCTAGCAGAGGCTTGTAGTTCAAAATGCTTTCATGCTTCTGTTTAATTAAAATTACCTTATGAGTTCTAATCCATACATTACCCAAATTTGGTATACATTTTCTAGTCATTCAGCTATAGAACAACGCATGCCTGAATTTTTCTGCTTAAAACCTTGTATAACTTTAAAATTGTAAGGTAACACAAACATATTAACACCTTTGACTTGGGGGTCCCTTCCTCAAACTTAAGAGAAAACAGTGCCTCAGCTAAGTAGCTCGAGTCTCAAATACTAGGGTAGAAGATCTGCCAGATGCCCATGATTTTGAAAATATTCACTGATGTGTTTAATTACAGCATAAAGTCCATATTCACATCTTTTAATGAAGATTATGGCAAAAATATAGAATATTCTTCACAATAGCCTTTTTATGCCCCCCAATTAAACGCTTAACATATATGCATATATTTCACTGTTTACAAACACTGAACTTGAGTATTCTCACGCTGTGACCTTCAGCTCCCTTCCACAATCCTTCAGATGCCACAGGGCATACACAGCATCCAAACAATACTTGATGCACAACCTACCTCTTCCCTTCCAATAGTTCATAGAATGATATTTGAATTCAAGCATGTAAATACRTATGTTCAGTAGCCTTACTTTCAAAAGCTATTGGAGAGACTGCTACCCACCCTTGAAAATCCAGCTCTGAAAGCATGTATCAGTTCTAGGCGGAAAGCATTACATACAAATCAGAACAACCAAGATTCCTCTAGCTTGAGACTACTAACTTGGAGGAAACCTTGATTAGGTATCTTCAGTCCTACACCGATTTGCAATCTTAAGATGTATATATTGTTCAAAAAAAAGAAAGCTGAACACATCCTGACTTAATATTGACTCCCTCCCCCTAACACTTAACTGTATTAAAAATTTAATCTGAGCTTTATAATTTATAGAATTCAATTTACATTGCCTCATGCTTTTACTCTTACTGATGTTCTCTCCTCTGCAAAACAATTTTTTTAAACAATGCAACTTCATTGATTAAATAAGAATAAAAATTTTTATCATAGAAGCATCAATGCTGTAGAATGACCTTTTCATTATTCTTGAAGGTGATGGCCTGCTCCCTACTATTCCTTATTTTAATGCTAGTTAATTTCCCAGTATAGCTACTTAAGTTTTCAAGGCCACAAGTCTTACCTGAAATACTGGGCTTCATAATGGGAATTCACTAACATACTTTCATTGTTCAAAACTATTGTACAYGCATCAGTATTTTTATGGAGTGTGAAATCATGGTTACAGAGAAAGACTATGAAGCAACTACATTTTGTTATGTGTCGTTATGAAAGATTGCCATTTTCAGTAAGTCTTTCAAGTTTTAGTTCTAAATAATAATTTAAAATATATCCAAAGCAACAGTGGTTAATTCAATTGAAGTCAAAATAAAGATAAAAGAAAATTTCAGTAATTGCACAGCTTTTTAAAAGCTCCAGTACCAACCTCTGACTGCAGCCACTACATGTCTGGGTCTTCCAGAATTGTCCTCTCTATCAGGAGATTTCATTTTAGTAAAAGCCAAGATCTTTACGTCACCTTTGTGGGGTTTCATGATGAAAAATGCGTCCGAGCAAGCTAAGTTTGTCTGAAAATCATAATGGTTCCTAAAAGTGTTCATGTGCACCAAACCTGAAGTGTTCCATACAGGGTAGGGATGTGCCGGAAACATTGGTTTGTTCCAAGTTACCTGTACTAGAGGACTTACACACCTGGGCATGACAACTGCACTGTCTTAACAGACTTTCTTGAGCTAACCCTACCTCAAGAGGCTTGTGAGCCTAGCTGGATCACAAAGTGGTGAAGCTTAATTTCAGAAAAGAGGACAGCAAGCCAAATTTGTAAAAGTACAGAATTGTTTTTAAACAGAAACATACTGATCTTTATTATAACCACGATAACCCATCCAACAGGAATGAGGGATTCTACAGTGTTCATTACAGGCATTCATTAAAAATCTCATTAATAAGTTTAGTGCTAATTTAGCTACTGAAAAATTTTCATAATGTCTTTTTTCTGATACGTTTTCAAAGTCTCATTCAAATTGCAACTTATTTTCCTCTGCAGAATCCTTTGTGACGGATCACAGCTGCTGCTTGTGAACATGTATGCATGAAAGAGTAAGTGAAATCTATGGCAGAATAAGTGTTATGAAATCAGTTCTGTTCAAAGTAAAAAAAMCAATTCCCCTTCCTATGGTCTTGTAACTACTTTTCTTACATGCTGAGCAATATTAGCTAATAGTAAACTTTGCTGTATTAACTGCAACCCATAATACAAGTTAATGCCAACTCTAATACAGCACCACAGCAGGATTCTTAGACTGCGATTTTTCCTCTATTTCACAAAAGAGCATTATAACTGAAAGCCTTTTTTTTTAAATGAAAAAGTTGTTTCGTTAGAAATTAATTCATCAGCCAAGTAAGAATTGTGCTAATGATCCATCTGAGAATCAAGATGGCTAAACACTATTAACTGCCATTTACTAGCTTTTACTTTGTTACTCATTCCTGTTRATTTTATGATATTACAGCCTTGCCTTTGTCATCATCTTTTCTATGCATAGTGGGCGTGATGGTACCTAAACACATATGCAGAGTGGATATKAACTACCATTTTGCATTAGAAGTCTCAATTCTTCTTTCCCAAATTTCGAAGTGCTATCTTGCAATCTTAACTTATACAACAACATCAATACAGAACATACAACTACATCTACCAATCTGTTACTTTTCATGCAAGAGGGATCCTATAGTGTGCATTACTGGCATTCATTAACAAGAAAAAAAGCCTGCAAAGAAAACTGTGTTGTGCTACCGTATCATGATTTTGCCCAATGGCTAATCCTTAGTATACTACTATMGGCCTGAAAGGAAGAAAAGGAAATGTTATAGACCAAAAAAATGCACACGAAAGTTAAAATACCCTTCTTTCAGTCTCCTTAAATTTTAAGTGGTCTGCCTGCTATTTTGGAATCTTACCTGATTTGGTGAACAAACAGGAAAATCTTCAACTGGTGGAATTAAACCCTGGGCAATTAACTGTCCATAGGATGGAGGAGCTTCTCTTCTTAACAGTTCAGCCTCAACCCTTGACAAATGAGTTTCAAATGATCTTTCAAAGAGAAAAGAAATTTCACGATACGTAAGACTATGATGTGTGTATATATATATTTTAAGAGTAAAACTACATCAGACTATTATAATCTGAAATAATAAATTTCAGCAGATTAAGTTTTATTAATTTAATTGAAATTTAATTGACAAAGAATATACAGTAAGTCCTTGCAGTCATTCCTATGGGTTTGTCCAGCTGAGACAAAAACAACAAAACCAACCCAACGACAAATTCCTAAAAAAAAACACCCCACAAAACATGGGCTAAATATAAAAGGCACCATGAGAGATGCTTATGTTATTTTATAAAAATTGAAGAACGTGTAATCCTGGTATGAGATAGTCTACAAGAGAAGAAAGATGCTGTTAAATACAGAATTGAGATATTTAATTGCAGAAATGCAGCTTTTCCACACTTTCTTTTTGGTAACAACATCTGAAAGCTTAACTCTCAATAGTTAAGCTCAATATTCTGATGAATACTTCTATCCCCTTTTCTTCACCGAAAGGGTGGTCCGTCACTGGAACAGGCTCCCCAGAGAAGTGGTCACAGCACCAAGCCCGTCAGAGTTCAAGGAGCGTCTAGACGATGCTCTTAGCCATATGGTTTAGTTTTAGGTAGTCCTGCGAGGAGCAGGGAGTTGGACTTGATGATCTTTATGGGTCCCTTCCAACTTGAGATATTCTATGATTCCATGATTAACTAACCTCATTTTATGGTCAAAGAAGAAGGGGGAGAAACAATGCCTTCAGAAATCACATGCAACAATAACTATATGCCAATGAAAATGTTTCAAGTATAAGAATAAAAGATAATGAAAATATTTAAAAAATTTAAGTTCTCGAGGCCATCTGTTCTACTTACCTTCGCTCAAACATCCTGAGTGAATACAATTTACAAGTACATCCCAGTGCAATGACAAGCAGCAATCCGCAAATAAGACTCCCAATGACAGCTGCAGTTATTACTCTTGTGGGCACAATGACTGGGCAATTCTCTTCATCACTGCCATCACCACAGTCATCTTGAGAATCACAAACCCAGCTCTCAAACACACAGCGGTTATTTTTACAATGAAAATTTCCTGGCTGACAGAAGAAACAATTTTTTTCATCTGAACCATTAGGGCAATGATTCTGGTAGTTGCAGCGATCTGAACGAGGGTAGCAAACACCATTTCGAGAGCAGGGAAACTCATCTCTTTGGCACATGGTGCAGTTGGTTTCATCCCTTCCATTCGGACAGTGCCAGTAGCCATCGCAGCGTTGCTGCTCTGTGTAGCAACCCCAATTTCCACCRCATGGAATTTCCCATGGCAAACAGAAGCCATCTACTTGATAGGTGGCATTGAATCCTCTTGCAGCATTCACTTTGTCAGCACAAAAATGCACTCTTATCTGTCCTGAGGATGAAACAACTGTGAGGGGAGCATGAGAGTCAAATGCTGTTAGCACGCGCAACAGCCTCCGTGGATTCTCCTCTAGTCCATCATATATTTTGACATAGTCTCCATAACCTGTACCATCAAGTTTAAAATCAGTGAATCGCAAAATTACTTTGCGATGGTCACCGGTGTCTATCAGCCAGGTGCAGTTGCTTCCAGGTGGATAGAAGTCAGGATAGTTGGGAGAACTGAAAGTACCATAGAAGTATTTTAACCACTGCCCACATGTTGGCACATCACAGTCTATTTCATCTCCTAGGTCAAGACAATCAATGTTACCATCACATTTTAAAGACTCTGGAAGGCAAGTGTAAAGCTTGGTGAAACGAGAAAGACACTGGAACTGATTACAGGCACAAGGTTGAAAGGAAGAAGCTGTCGGAGGATTAGCTTTGGCACAGATTTCTTCATCCGAGTTGTCTCCACATTCATCCATATTATTACATTTCCAACTTTCAGGAATACACTTCCCATTAGCGCAATGAAACTGGTCACAATCACAATTTGGTTCATCAGATTTCCCTGAAAGAAAAAAAAGAAACCTAAAACTATTATCTTTTTAGAATTTAGCACTTTTTGGTTTGCGTTGCATATATATTTGCTGCACCAGGTAGTTCAGAATGGCAAAACAACTAAATTCTCTAAGTCATCACAACTTTCAGTAAGTTTCAGGATAAAACAGTTTTTTCAAGTGGAAATTCTGTCAGCATATCAGCATAAGCCCCATCCGTAGCTGCTTTCAGTCAAATAACTTTAACTCAAGCAAGAAAACAATACTCATTTATAGTGATTGAAAAATCTGGCTTCTGAGGTGCTAAAAATAAGTGAGAAAAATACTGTTTCTCTGCTCTATATCACTCGAAATACAGAAACATTTTGTCCTGCAGTACCAGTTACCTCCTCAAATTCTTTCTTGTAAAAGCAGTTAGACCTCTCTCCTGTTTTTGTAGGCTCCTACTTTGTACCAAAGGATCTATGGCAGGAGAGAAGCTGACAGTTGAAGATTACTTATAAYCACCAACCAAAGAGAGAAACCTCTCTCCTCACTTCTTTCCACTGTTTGCTCCTGCCTCTCCTCCAGCAACTAAGAGGAGAGTGCAGCAAATGCAGAAACACACTTAAAACAATCAAAACCATACACAATTATGCTTTAAAAGTTAAGGATCCAAGTAGTGGTCCAGAAAACACGGAAGTGTGGTGTTCTGGTTTTGGTGGGTTTTTTTTATTTATTTATTTATTTATTTATTTTAAATTTTATTTTTTTATTTATTTATTCTGAAAAAAAAAAAGTGCAGAGACACCTTTATTTAAGAAAATGTGGTCTACTGGCTACTACCACACTTGTAACATCAAGAATATTTTTTCAGGGATTCATTTATTAAAGTTTCAACCATGTGAAACACTGAAGCATACCTGGGAAGCAAGCTATTTCAGCTCTGCAATGACTTAGCTGAGTCAAATACAGCTGTATCATTTTAAATCACTGCAATTTCTAAAAACCATGGTACAGACTGTAAAATTGGCTATAAAACAAACTGCTGTGGTCAATCCTCCAAAAAAATTTGATAAAARTCTGCAATGCAGATAGTCCTACACAGCAGTAATTCAGGAACTAAATTAGACAAATATATACTATATCTATATAACACTATACTTAGGGTTTTAAAAAAGAAACAGGAAAGACAGCACGATGAACTTACTGAAATACAGACTTTCCCAGAAGAAGCAGGTTTTATCTTGCTTTACAACAGAACAATTCAGATTGGAGGGGATCTCTGGAGATCACCTAATCAAATAATCTGCTCAAAGCAAGGCTAACTGAAGTTCGATTGGGTTGTTCAGGGCCTTGTCCAATCAAATATTTTCAAAGTTCCAGTGCCTAACCACACAAAGTGATAAAAGTCCTCATATCTAGCCTGAATTTCCCTTGCTGCAACTAATCTGCTGTGATAGGTCAAGTCATATCACACCTCTGTTCTCCTTTTTGCTATTTTAGTATCTTAGAAAGCATTAAAAAGAAATACTCTACCTTGAAAAAATATTTTTTTAAAAAAAGCTGCAATGTCAGCATTTTAAAAATTTCACAATTACTAAGGTTTTTAAAAAATGAATGCAGGAAAAAATGAAATCAACAAGAGTGATAAATGTTATAAGCACTGCTGAAGAGTGTTTAAGTCAACAAATTTGCTGACGGAGAGCGAAAGGAGAGCAAAATGTATGTGCTGCCAGTGATTAAGTTTTAGAAAATGTTTATTTCACTAAGAAAAAATCAAAGAACAGATCTAGTATAAATKATACGATCTTCTTGTTCTGTTACATATATATATGTATTTTTAAATATATTATACACTCTCACACACACACATCGTTCATAATATTAGTATGGCAAATACTTAATATGAAACTTGGCCTTAAATTTGAAAATTTAAAAGTGAACTACTAGACTTGTTCTGCCGAAATTGAAGGACTGATGGGCACATTAGTAGAATATGCATAGAAGAGTCATTGAACTTGCTCAAGTACTGATTATACTCTAGCTTAATGCTTCTACCTTGCAGAACTTGGAAAAAGGTTGAGTAGAAAGCTATAACAYGGAGCTGTAAATATTAATGGCAATATTGTAGTAACAAAACAGGATACGATTTCAACCTAAGCTCTTCCTTCTGCAGGCTTTTAAACATTCCAGAAAAGAGCTGCCTATTTGATCCTGATTTAGCATTTTTAATCACCGATCCTGAAGTCATTACATGAGGAAAGTTTACACATGAATCAAAAATTACAGTTGTAAAATAATAAGAGATGTACAAAATAAGACTATCCTTGGAAACTGTACCACAAAAGACTTCAGTATAGTACAAGATAATTAGCAGAACCCATGTAGGCAAAGGACTAACACAATCCTTCCATGCATTTACAGTGAATATAAACCTCTGTACTTTTATTAACTCTATTTTCCACTCTACATCACCATTAGTAAACTCCATCCCATTTTGATACCCATAATTAAAGAGGCAGATAAATTAAAAGGGGTGGGAGGAAGACAGAGGAAAGACAGAGAAGTGACACAAAATATACCTTCTAGCCAAGTACCCTTCCTAACTGTAATGCTTTTTTGTTGTTGTTTTTTAAAATGAAATATGAATATTTACCTGGAAGATACTATTTACTTTGAACAAGAATTAATTCAAACAATTCACATGGCCTATCTTCCACATCAGGTTTTAAACATGGGGCTCCCTAATGGTCCCTTTTACACCTGTAATCTATATTGTTTCTATCATTCCAGCACAAGTAGGCCTAACTTGCATCCATATAACTAAAGTATTACTATTTTTCCCCTTTTTCTAAGATCACATGCCACCTTTGAGAGTAGCCTTAACAACACTGAATTAAATAGTCCATTGAGGAGTTAAACTGAGCACTACTGCATGATGCTAATGAGAAGAAATCAAACAACATAATGGCACAGTTGAACATGTAACAAAAATGTTGTTAGTACTTCAGGAGTCTCCTTTTCACACTGGAAAGCAGAAATGATCAGATGATTATTAAGGCAGGTTTGTCAACTCTTCTCCTATACACAGGTCAGTTTACAACATTAGAAGACTGCTCTGATCAATAAAACACTACACTTCCACCTCAATCATGAAATACTTCTTAAGTATCATATCAAGCATAGAGACCAAGCTCAAACCAAAGTTTCAGCAAGGTTCCTTAAAAAAAAAACAAAAAAACAAAAAAACCAAAAACCAACCAAAAAAACCCACCCAAACACAAAAAAAACCCAAAAACAAAGCAATTTTTTTTGAAAAGACATTTAAAAACATTCGATTAAAGTCTTAAGTACTCTGAGTACCACTGCATGATGCTAACAAAAAGAAATCACGTAACAGTAAAAATTGCTTGTTTCTTGAAAATGTTACAGCTTCTTCCAAAAGGGGTTACATACTGAAATTGTTTTAAGATCAGAGGAAAGAGAGGAAAGGATTTTCAGAAATCTGAGCCTGTGACTTGCCTCCTCTGCCCATTCCACACCCTTATCCAAAATGTCCTTACTCTTGAAGCCCCTCAGGCAGGAGGAGCGCCCTAYGCCCAGGAGGAGCGGGAGGTAAGCAGGGCAGAAGCCAATGCCTCACACAGTGTAACAGCATGTGCATGGGCAGTTAGCAGAAACAGTAGTRGATGATGACAAATTAGACAGTGGCTTTTTTTCCCCCATCACGTTTTTTGGTGAGACAGTAAGCAAAACMCAGGTAGAACACTGGTCTGAAAGCTGCGTCAGCATCAAATGCAAGGCTGCACTACTTCTCCCAAGACTTGCTAAGCTGCAAGGAGCTGAAGCCTAGATGGAGCTTTTTGCTAGGCTTGAAGACAGGTGATACAAAGGGATAAGCCTGCCTGGAAACTTCAAGTTTGTGAAGGACTGACAAGGTGGAAGAAGCCATTAGGTAGAAAGAGTGCAGAACACAAAATGGGCAAACATGGCTTAGGCTAGAGGAAATCAGGGCTCATTTCACTGAATCTTGGTGGAATAGTTTTGAAGATGGGTGGCAGTGGATAGGTGTAAGAGACTATGAATTGTTTTATGGAGGAGAGGAGTTAAAAGTTAGTGCACAGAGCTTTGGAGCAGGTCAGAGAGTGGAGTATAGGCATACGCTGAGGAAGCAAGAGAACACGAAACCATTATGAAAACAAAGAGGAATCTAATCGAGTATTTTTGATGATCAGGACAGAAAATCATGATCGTGCTATTATATAAAATCCTAATATCGCTTAAGGCCAGAAAAAAGTTTGGAGCTAGTGTCTACCCATGACTGTCTTCCTCCTCTCTCTTGGCAACAGCTACTACAGCAAGAATTGCCCACACGACAGTTTCAAACTATTACTACTGGTAAATAGCTTATATTGCATACTTGCATGTACATTTTGTACATACAAAACCATGTCTATACTTGGCTAGAGTTATTTATCATGTTAATAGGTTTTTAAATTGTGGGTTTTTTTAAAAAGTGAGCATACCTTCTGGAGATGGGAAAAAATGATGCAAATGTAAAAAAAAAATCTCACCGWTTCTTCCTTCTCTTGCCCTATTTATGCTACTCAGAAGTCTACCCAACTATTTTAACAACTAATTTTATTCTGATGAAAAAATTTCAAATCTTAAGCTATGTTAAAAAACCTCCCAAGTTGCCTAGTATTAATAATGAACTTCTCCCCTAGCCCCCAAAATCATTCACTCTGCTTATTATTGTGAACACTAATTCCCGCTTTGAATAGTCAAGTTGTGCATGGGATCAAAATAATCTACACAATGTATACTTTCAAGAAGCCTTGAATCGACTACAGGAAACCCATACACTGTACCGTGCTACAAGGAAGTAGYTACTGAAACAGAAAACAAAAAATGAAACCATAAAACTGAACTAGGTATCATTTGAAACATACCAGCAAAGTAGGCTAATCTGAAGCCTTTTCTGGAGATGCTATCATCTGAATGAAATCTGATCCAAACATGATCCTGTGAAGAGATGTATGGTGAAGGAATGGAGGAGCCGCATGCTCTATAGCCTTCAATATTCTTGTAGCTTCCAATTGTTAACCAATCTGAGCTGCATCTTCGTGATCCCTGAACATCAAAATCTTGAAAGCTGGGGGGGAGAGAAAAAAAAAACAAAAAAAGAGGTCAAAATTGCTAATGAACTGCATAGTACACAACCAAGCTGATGAACTGCTACACACAAAAATGGAAATAAGCTGTAAGTTCTTTTCTGATCCGAAATAAAAAGAGCGGCTTCTCTACCCATGTAAGAATAGGATTTAACCTGGTGGTGATGATACTTTTATTAGGACAGCAAGAATTCATTCCGTTAACCAAAATATTGCATCTGCTACTTAAAGCAGCTCAGTTTTGCTGTAAAAAACACATTAAGCCTTCATCTTAAAAAAAAAATAATTAAATAATTCTGTTAATGAAATTGTCTTTATGAGTCTCATTTAATGACTTTCATATACTACTAAGTGGTTTTATTTAATCCAAATTTCATTAGAACTTTAGCTAATGCTACACTCCAATGATATGACTTGACATTATAAATACAGCTAAATTGTTCAAAACTATGATTTCAGATAAGATATGCTCCCAGTTACACTACTTGGTTACCCAAGGGTATGWCATGGAATGTCATGTTATGGCTACAGCTATATCAAGACATGCTGCCATGGTAATGAAGTGTGAAGGGGAGACAGTTTGGACAAAACAGGTCCGTACAGACAACACAGCAGTAAACCAGAAATGAAATGTGAAATGCATGCTAGGTAGATGAGTGGAAGGAAACAATGCGAGAGAAAAAAAAATGAGTTTTATGAAAAATAAACTGTATGAAAAAGTTTAGAAAGCATTCTAGTAGCTGAACAGCTCTGCCTACTTTACATTGCATTTATGCCAGTTTAATATTTAGCAGAAAGACTTTAAATTAAAAAGCAATACTTTACAAGAGTAACTGATGTCAAAGCAAATACTTCAAAATGAAGAGCTGCTTCTTAGGTCTGCAAGTATGTACTGGAAACTAAAGTAAATCTGCAGCTAATCCAGTTTCCTACGAAGCAGTACTGATTTGTATCTTGATGCTAGAACAAACCTAGATTTCCCTTGTGGCAGTAACAGGGAATGAACTCACGAGAACTTGAACCTACGATACAACATTTTTACATTACTTCTTTAGAAAAGTTATAAGGTATGTGAAACTGTGAGGAGCTCCCTGCACCAAAAGTCAGCATTTCCAAAACTGCAATCATATCTATTGATTTGCTATTTATACCTTGCCACTTTTAAGCACACCATGAGACTTCATAGCAATGAAGCATTACAGAATTTCCCCTACACATTTTTTAATGCAAAATTCTTATATTTCAGAGACATTAAAAAGAAATCAAATAAATGAGCACACAGAAACTTTTTCTAGTCGCCATCTCTCCAGTTGAAACCAAATGCTACATGGCTGTGTAAGAGCAATTCAGATAAAAGGAAAGGCAGAAAACAAACAAAACAGAAATCCTACATTTACAGGAAGGAAGAAGAAATTGGCACATTCACAACTGGCAGTTAAAAATGTCTAGTCAGTACTTCTTCAATCCATGTAGGTAATACAGGAGCACTGTTACCTTATAGTAATGATCTCCCCTGGGTTTGCATGGATGTACCAGCTACAGTTGATTCGGGCAGGATACTCAGAGGGCCACCCTGGACTTGTGATTGTCCCGCTTGGTGATCGAATTTGTTCTGGAATATCTCCACAAGCTAAAAAATACATATATATATTGAAAGCAACTTGATTAATGCCATTTTTTTAAAAGTCAGTAGGACAAAAATCAATCAACACCTATCAGGGAAAATATCCCACTGAGTTAGATGAGGTAGCAATAAAAACAATGTCTAAAGGAGCTCATAATGGACACAGGTCACAACATGTCAGCCAGAAGATGTTTTCCAATTTTGCCAGTGCAGAAGTTTATACTAGTGTCAACTAGTACTACAGATTAAAAAAGATTATACAGACTTTGACAACTTTATTAGTAATGTGAAAGATTTTGTATTTTATAATTTTATTTTTAGCCTTCACAAAGACTCAGTTCAACTTAACTATGCATTTACACCTTATACTGAAAAATGCATTAGAAGGTGAAAAATAAATTAAAGCAAAATAATCAAGTAGTTGAAATGTCCTGTCTTAGGAAGACCCAGTGCCTGGCCATCATTTAAATACCCCCATCCAGCCCTTGGCATGGAAATGATCTTCATACAAGATTCCAGTGCTTGGAAGGCAAAGAGTACTTACTGCAGCACACTTCATTTATAGGTATTAAAAGTTAGGTTTATAAGAGATTATTCTTAGAGGGGCTTACATAACTACATTTCTGATAATGGACTAGAAAGCCTGTATTTATAGGACTAATTCTATGCAACTGAAGTAACTCAGCCATTTGTATTCTTACTTTATTATAGGTGTAGCTTTCTGTATTGGCCTTAACTCAGTTGCTAGTTCCTTTCACTGGAGTGTTCTCAGCTCTGCTAATTTTATTTCAAGTAATGTACTTACTAGTTTTGTGGGTTTGTTTTGCTGGGTTTTTTTTTCCCCTTAGCAGCCTTATACCAAACACCTGTCATATAGCATATTCACAACCTTCACATAAATAGGAAGGCCAGAATACYCTTGCTACAGAGCCTGAAATTATGAGGAAGTTTCAGAGGCCAGAAAACACATTAAAAATAATTGCCCTCTGTGCTTTTATTTTACAATTTCCTCACTGCTAGTCCAAGACTTGTGGGCTCTCGAAGTTTCCTGGTAGCACAGTCAGTTACGCACAGTAGTTTAAAGACAAGAACTATTACAAATGAGGAGGCATTTTCATTATTGTCTGCTAATCAAAAGCTTTTAGAATTTTTTAGATTTTGAATATGTATTTAGTTAAAATAACAAATCAGAACTGATGCAGTGAACAAACACGATGAAGAAMGAACTGCATTTGTAATAGTGCAAAAGTTGTAATAATGTCATTTGTAAACAGGTTATTATTTCTTTTCTGTTTTTATCCACAATCAAGCTTTTAAGATCATTTTTCAAGACTACGGGGACCTGAAATTATTGACTAGCTCTAATACAATAAAAAATTATATTCTTAAGTGATTACTATTACTTAAAAATATTTCTATATGGCATAACAAATACATTTCTAAAAATAGGTTTAAAAGGATTAAAAGACAAAAATGCTGGCACATGCCTGCATTTTCTGTATTAGCTTAAATACAGAAATCTAGAAACAAAAATAAAACTCAGTAAATTTACTGTTTTCATGTACAGCTGTAAGAAAGCATTGCTTTAAATAGTTTTTCACATTTCTTATTACACCTTCATTCATGCTGCATAGTGAAGTACTAACATACTTCAGCTATAGAACATAGGGCCTGTCCCAATATCTAGGGACAAAAATGTCTCAAAATACAGAAAGATATTATTTTATTTGGATATTCAACCAACTATTCCCCGGAAACTTTCTTGTTTTAATTTTGAGCAAGCCCTATAGGTGGTGCTCTAACACCATGATATTTTGGAACACTGCTCCTGTGTGAATGATCTGGATATACTTTGCATCTGTTCAGACAAGAAATGTAAGGACTGGAAAGGAAAACTGGTTATTCACAATTAAATGTTGAAGTGAAATAGCAGTTTTAACAGGTTCAAAACAAAAACACGTGCAAAAAAGTAAAAGAATGTGTAAAACATTTTGTACCAAGCTTGCAGACGTTGGCAAGCAATTCCACGCACTATGTGGTTACTACCGAAACAGTGCTCAGCTTAAAATAAGCTGCCTTCAGTTGCCTACAACATTCACCTGGGTTTTTGATATTTACAAATTGACATACAAGATTTTGTCACTGAGAACATCTAAGGAAGGTTTTAGATTTGCCTGACAAAGAAAAACCTTACACTAGAAGATAAAAATAATCCATTCAACATACGTTCGTTCAGTTTTACAAAGTTCACTTCCAAAAACATAAGCATGCTATAAATATATGTGTAGCATGTGTCTATCGAATAGGAACCTTTAAACACTGCTAGCAACTGTAAATTACTATGCAGTTAGCTTTGCAACTTCCTATGCAGGCAAAGCGCACCCTGACAACAATTCCTGCAGTAGTACATGCACTAACTTTTACTTGTTACACGAGTTTGAATGGAAGAAATTCCACATGGAAAGCCTGTATAACCAAGGTAGTATTTTCAGAGCACCATGAAAACTTCCAGTTTTACTCAAATTCATTTTTTTTAGCCTTTGTTTGCCATACCAGCCATATCCCTGTATTTTCTATATTCTTTACTTACGATGGCTTTTTCTCTGTTTCCACTAAAGCTAACACTAATGAGCTGAGGGCAAAATATGACCATTTCTGGCACCCGATATGGGAAGAGAGAAGMAGACCAAGGAGGGCATGAGGAAGCAAGAATGGTCAGAGGCACTAGAATACAGGGTGGAGTGAACAATACAGTACTTCTGCTGTAGAAGAGAGAAAAATCGAACTGAAGAAAGTGTGCATATGACAAACTGGGGGTTCAAAAAGTAAAAAGGAAGGGACTTGAAAAGGGAATTACAGCTTCCTTAACTGAAGGTTAGCTAGATAAGCTAAATGTACTTGCACACATTCATGCACTGAAATCTCTTACTTCTAACTCAGGAGACAACAGAAATCTCCCATTTGCTTAAAACATGTATAAAGGTCAAGATCAACTGCGTAGAAGCTGCACTTCAGAAGTGCTGTCATTTTGAGAGAGAATAACTTCTCAGAAAAATTTTTAAAATCAAGCATAACCTTTTGAAATAGAACAGTTTTAAAAGGAATCTACTTTATAAAGACAATAGCAAGCCTTTTAAAATAAATTCCTGACCCTCTGCTTAACTGGGACRTTTCTTCTAAAGCTTTTGAGAATACAATGTAACATACATTTTATTCATGTGTTTGTAAACATGGAGAATGTGAGCAACATCAAGAAGGGCGTGGGAATCAAAAAACCAATTCAACTGACAGCACGTAAAACAGGCATGTATGAATAGAGGCAAACATCCTTTCACTAAGTTGTGGAGAATTTGCACTTCTAATTTAAATTGCTAGTGGCCCTGCAGGCATTTGTCATACAGGTCAGTTATGTCTATAGGAACTTAAAATTACAGGAAAACTGCCTAGGTTTGGAATAATTTATTGAAAGTATTAAAAATACATAAGAAAACAGCACAATGAAAATTAGAGGAGTCAGAAAAGAAAGAAGATGTGTTTGTAATGGTGGTAGAAGCACAAAACAAATTGAGAAGGTTGCATCATAGAGAAGCAAAGATACATAGCGATGCATGCCTAAGATGTTTTCAAATCTCATGCTGGTGGTTCTAAGATTTTTGGGTGGGAACAACTCCCTCCTGCACAACCATTTCTACATGGGTGTTGTCTCTGCCTACATTCCTCTCAACTCCCCTGTATTCTTTGGTACAATTCCACTCATCCATCCCCTACCTGTTTTAAACTCTTTCCTTTGTGAGCCTTTATTTTATTTTATTAACAATCTGTTTGCAATTCTGTTTGTTACTTTGCCATAACTCTGTTCAGTAGATTGCAATACTGTAATTAGGACTGAAGATGTTTCACAGACTAAAGTGCAAAACAATGGTCAAAAAAAACTGCTGAGAGGATAAGCTATGCACATGGTTTTCTGGTTTTTATGGATTTTCTTGTAGACTTTTTAAAAACATGTACAAGTTTCCTTATTCCCTTCTTCCTGACATTTGTTCACCACCCCACATTACAGAATATGACCGTAAACTACCTAAGGGATGTTGACTGGTAAACAGAACAGAGCCAATTAAAACTTTAGAGTACAAAATTCAACTTGCAAGTTATAACAAGAAAATAATTGAGAAACCTATGCAAAAATTCTGTAGCAAGATCTAGAGAAGTAAAGTATCTGTAGTAACAGTGAACAACATGTCAAGGAAAAAAGTCACTTCAGAAAAGCAGGGAGACCGAGATTAGGGATTTATCTTCACAGTAATGCCAGGAGATTAGTTGAAAAGATAAAAGAATTAGCTTTCAATGTGAACCACAAGATGATAAGGTATGCATTATATTGGACATGGTAAGGACATGAATGCAGCTGGATAAATGATCTGAAGGTGTTTAAAACAGCTTAGAGTAAAAAGAGAATAATGTTGTGATAAAGTCTAAACCATGAATAGGGAGGATAATTATTGCATTTGTAACACTCAGGAGCCACTGAAACTCTTATTTGGGGAACTACGGGCGAAGAAGGCATAGGAATCTTTGCCTCCGGGTCAAGCTGTAAAGCTTTAATTTAAAATGCCCTTTGCTCTGCAATACAGAGACACACTCTGTAAAAAGGAATCATTATAATTTTTTTAAACTGTTGTGAACAGGTGTTTTCACCAGTGTAGAAGTTCTTTAAAACAGGGAGTGGAGGGGGTGGGGGGGTGTTGGTTGTGCAGTTGTGACAATTATGGTGCTACATACCCCAAAGACAGACCTGAAAATATTTCTCAATTTTTCAGATTTTAAAGGCATAAACACTTGTTCTCTAGTGATAGCTTATACGCAAGAGACAACATTCCATTATTGCTGTTGGTAGAAAAAGTATGCTCATATATTAGAGGTGTACCTTGGCAGATGTAATATACAGCAGAAGCATAAATACCAAGGACCACAGAGGTCTGTGCTATTAAAACATAATTTAGTAAGGTAGGTCATGCAGCCTTATAGYGGCAGCATGACAGGAAATCTACCATCAAGACAATCATTTTATTTTAAATCCCTTCTCAGTAGCAACTGTCCAAGAAAATCGCTTGCTTGGTTTCAACACCAAGTTAAAGTTGGATTTAGAAAGATTAAAGGCCAGATGTCTTTGGTTCTATTATACAGAAACTCTGCTTAAAATTGTTCTGATAAATATAAAGCTGTTCAGGTACACTTGATGAAATATATAATCTGCAAGTTCAAAAACATGTTTGGGAGACCCAGATTGTTTCAAAGGAACTCAAAAATCATCTAAATCCATCCCYATCTTTTATACTTGGGCCATACACCTAACATTTAAGATGTACATGCAAAGAACTGTAAGGAAAATGCCACTGGGTCTGCCTACACGCTTTCTTCAGGTTCCCCCATCCCCATTATCCCAAAATTCTCCAGTGAAGAATTTTCATTCCATATTAAAATAGAAACCTTGAGAGTATGATATTTATTTTTCCCCAGCTGGAAAGCTATTTTAGAACACAGGACCACCAGAACTACTTATATATATTTTTTTGTTGTTGTTGTTTTCAATTTATTTTTAAATGGAAGTCCTCACTGGATCTTTCTTCTCAGTAGTTAAAGGTCTGTCTACCAGCTGCTGTTATCTTGCGTAGAAAGTACATTGTGTTCTCCCCGTCTTGGCACTGCCTATTCAAGCATGCTGTCCAAAGCACTGAAAGCAGAGTCAAAAATTCCATTCACCTCTTGCCCAGCAGATGCTTTTCTGCCTGTATTGCGACCTGTGACATGACTGTTGCAGTAAACAAAGGGGTGAAGGTTTGTTAAAGCATATCCTGAAAGCTGCATAGCTAGGTTTTAGGCTGTGTATCTTGTACAATCCAATTCCAGCAACAATTGTTCCAACAGTGGCAAGTACCTGTGCTGTTATTTATCATTTACAGTGTGCCATAAAGGTACTATATATGATACTTGGTGCATTACTACTGTTGAAAAGCAACAACATTCTTCATGATGCAGCACAAGAATGGACAGCAAAGATCTTCTATAATTAGACTTTTGACAGTCTTTGAGCGGCAAACAACGGAAGGGAAAAAGAAGGTAGTATGATGTAACAGAGACCATCCACTGACCATACATTTATCCAAAAACTTAACCATGTGCACAAGTAGCAATGTAACATTTGAAGCGATAYTGCAGGGATAACTACAGCAAGATGTGCAAGCTGTTGTCAAAAAGGACGAGTTTGCATTTTGACTCTTACTTCAGGAGAAGGGTGTGAAAATCAGTTTGATTTCCAGGGATTAGTGGCAGCTTCCCTACGGGAAGAATCAGGCTTGTATTCTTCTACCCACTGAAGAAGAGTGTTTGTCTCCCCATTTGCACATATTCTGAGTATCTGTATCATAAAACACAACCAGCAGCTTAACTGACACTGCTTAACATCTGAAGAACAAAGACTGTACGCTGGTATCGCCTAATGCCTTAATGGCCATACAGTCACATCACTAACACAGAATAGTCCCAACTGTGGCTGCTGCCCAGAAAAGGCCTAAGACCGACTTACTGGAAGAGAATGTAGCAACCTTTGAGCAACGTGTGCTGCTTTTATACCCCATATTCTGCCAGCATCTCATCAGTTTCATGAGTTCTAAAATTCTTTTTTTCTTGTATTAAGGAAACTGTGCAGTCAAGTGTACAGTAGTTTCAGTTACTGCTTCAATCTAATCAGGTGAAACGCATAACTCCTGGATTTATATTATTTGATAGTAGCAGTGTCCAAAATTACATTTCAATAAATTTCATTTCACAAAAACTTTACTATGGAAAGAAAATATCAATTCAACTTAAACCAACTTTTCTCTTAGTTCAATGTTTGTATGGAAAAATAATTAAGCAGTCCACTTAGAAAGGCATAATCTGTTCATGAGCATGCAGGTATCAATTTTATCTTATGAGAATTTTTCCATGTTCCAGTTGCTTCATTCCTTATTACATGCTGCAAAAGGCAGTAATAATTTTTATAGCCAAATATCTCTTCATAAGATACCAGGTGGCTTTCAATATTTACTATTTAAGTCATGCATGAAATTTAAACATTACAAAAAATGACTTACCCGTTGACACTCCTGAAATATGCACATTTTCAGAATGTTCTGCAAGAGCACCATTTCCTAAAATTAAACATAATGAATAAGCTAATTTCCAAGATAAAATTTGTAAAAATTCTTCAGATACCCTTTTACAGAACAGAAAGAACAAAACTGAAGTTATTTTAATTAATATTAAACATTAAAGGTCCTACGTACATTTTATAATAAAACTTAGAGAAAAACTAGAGAAAAAGTTACTCTACAACGAAAATAAAAAACAACATGATTAGTGTACTAGGAACAATGAAATACACTAGAAAGTTAAGGAACAAGGGGCTGACAGTAGCAAAGAGTTTTGAGAAACTTCAGTCATTTTAGATGGTAGATTTTGCATGATTTTGCATCAAATGTTATTTTCTTTTCAAGAAAGGTTTATTTCAATGCACTTTCTGCATCTCCTCCTGGATCAAGATTTGTAAGTAAATGCTATGCAAATAAAGACATCCAGGGGAAGACATCCATCTATTTCATAATGAACTGCAGCCTATACCAGGCTTTATCCAAAAAAATGTTTCAGATATAGAGAGGAACTAGCTACCTTCAAGAGTAACTCCCCATCTGTGTTCATTAAAACTAAGTATACTTGCAAAGATGAACAGCGAGACCCATGTGGTCATCAAGAGCTAGAGAAAGAAAAGTTATTCCTCCAAATCTCATACTACTTTGTACTCCTCCAAAGTAAATTAAGTCTGCTAAAGCAAATGCATTTGCTGACGGGTGGTAGCTCCATTACATGATGTGATGATCTAGATCAAGTTGTATTTGTGCACATTTCCCCCACTGAACAGCTCTCATTCTCCTCTCCTTTATTAAACATCTTTTCTTTTAACCTTTACAACAAATTTTTAATAAAATCTTGCAGGCATTTTGGGAGGAGAGAGCTGCTTTCGTAAATAAGTTTCTTTGAGCATAGGCAGTGAATCCAAAATTTAAAATACATCACTAAGCAAATTTTAAAACCACAATCTTAATCCCTCAAAGTTTTGTAATATTGAAGATTTGCCATGTCACACATTTTCATACATGTGAAATCAGTTGTTCTACCAGCACGGCAATGTAAGCGTGATATGTTTGGGTAACAAGAACCTTAAATACATGAAGAAAACACAAATTCCTCTTATGCCAAGCTTAAAGACTGTTACGAGTTGACTTAGAACATATACACYTAAGCAAGCACCTCAATGCTCCTCCATTGCAGTGGTTACAAACAAAACGTTTCATAAATTGCTCCCAGGGTTGACACCAAATGCACAAAGACCTATTTTTTTACTTCCTAAAGACAGAAACCTGATGATCAGAATTTGCAGAAAAATACCAAGTCTAATTTTTCCTAAAAAAAAAATAAAAATTCTTGGGCTCTTAAAAGTGACGTGTTCCCCCCCCGCCCCCATTTTTAATGTACTAATTTCGCTGCATATATTTACAKACCAAGTTGTTTTATCTCAATTTTAAAAAAAATTCCACACTGCAACAATTGCCCTCAATGTTCAAAAGACGGAAGTATTTTAAAACAAAAACTATTTCAAATACTGTATTAGTGAGCAACTATTTTCCAATTAAACTGTTTTCAAAAATAAAGTACCTATAAGTTTTAAAAAGCTATTCTCCAAATAAATTCTCCATTTTGCATATAAACTGACATGCTAAGGAATGTTTGCCACTCTGATTTCCCGTCTTTAGTAACACTTTGCTCTCAATTTACAAAATAAACACCATCTTTGCTGTAAAGTGATTTTACCCGTAACTGATTCCACAGAAGTACATTTCTGATTGTCTTATTTTCTATTATTTCCATCAACATAAGGACAACATTAACACATTTCAAGACCTCTGTTTTAACCTAAAAATCGCTTACCAGTATTTCATCTTTCAAAATACAGTAGGGATTATTCACCGTTTTTGGATTTTCAGAAAGCGGTTATTAGCACATACAACTATATCTGTAGTTGTTATTGAACAGCATGACAAAAAAGAAGGAATTCACAAACATTCAGAAATATGAAAAACCCTGAAGTAATTATGTGGAAGACAGTCAATATCTGGGCACACCACTGATAGCCCCAGAATCTGAATTAGTGACAAGCTGCCTATACATAAAGACCAGGAAAACAAAAACCACAGAATTTTAATGATATCAGTTCCGATAAAAATACAACAACAAAACATGAAAATACTGACATAACACTGAAGTGATGGAAAGAAAAGCAATATATATATAAAAAAATTGGCAAAAACTATAAATCAGTAATAACAAGAAGCATACTAAAATGGGAACTCACATCCAAATCCTATACACATTGACTTAGAATTAATGGTTTAAATTAAGAAGAAAACTTAAGTCAATATCCAAACCGGAACACTTTAATATTTTCCATTTAACTATGCTTTATGATCTAACAATTAATCTCTTGACATAAAGCRATGTCATTTATTGTCAAACTAACTTCAGTGATTAGTCAGAAGAAGCACTAATGATGAAGCCTCAACTCAGATCCAAGTACTGTAATATCAAAATAAGGTGKTTTTTTTTAAAATTATTTCCTTCCCAATAATCCTTCGTTACATGAAGGATGAAACTTAGAAACCTCTCAGATTATTACTTCCTTTTTTATTGGAAACTGTCACTGAAATAGAGTGTGTTCAGATGCCATTTAAGCATTACTAACTGCTGAGACCTTTATGAAATTTTTAGGCAATGATCCTTATATGATCTCAACAATTATGTCACATGGTTCCATATAAACTGAGCCCACTAGAATATCAATATCACATAACAGATCAGTAATTTCCATTAAGATATGGGAACATAATTATCTTTGAAATTCCCRTTAGTCTATCTATTTAATACAGCAGAGTATGAGTACATAAAAAAAATGTCTTAGGTCACCAGTAAGCTTTCATATTTCTTGATGTTTTAAAAAATATTTACTATTCATTCCCATTTGAACCTGATGCCACCTAACAAAACTTGACACAAAGTTTGCCCACATCAGTTACAGGAGCTGGTTAAGTACGTGTGACAGCAAAGCGCTGGAAGACACGCACCAAGAAGCTCCTGCAAAAATCCATTCTGCCTGCGAGAAACCAAGTTTGGTTTTCAAAAACTGACATCTTCCACCACTTACCTTTTTTTTTTGGGTGACTTCTTAAAAAAAAAATCACATGTGTAACCAGGACTATACCCATCTTCTTCATATCCTTTTATAAATACTTATGACAAATGGACCACATATTTTAAGTGGTATTAAACATAAATGTATGTCAGTTTTAGTCCTGCAGCTTAAGATATAGTCAGCAACTGCATTTAAGTTAAAAAATTCAAAGGGACAAGGCTCAAGATAAAAACAAGCATTTACTATGTTTTTTCTAAAAAAAAAAATCAAAAATCAAAATAGAATCTTTGGTAAATAGGATACAATGTATGTTAAACTACTGGTAACCTATAGGTTAAACAAAGTATGGAAAGTACTTTTAATGGCTTTCTATTTAAGTGCACAAGTTTATTGCCACCACTGCTGGTAATATCTCTAAAGATTTCCTGATTGCAATAAAAAAAAAATCAGCCAATTGGTTATTAAATGAGTTGGACTCTTTATAGAGTGTGTTTACAGTATGGAACAATCTCAAATTTCTGAGGTGCCTTTCTGACTTGAATAACTTTAAAAATCTCTTAAATGTTCAAAGTATGGTTATGGTCCAAATTGGTCACTGATTCTGAAGGACTCATCCATAAAATTTTATTTTATTTTCACAGCAYAAAGCCAGTCCCTTTGACCTTCATCATTTTTTTCTATCCCACTCAAATCTTCTGAGCTGAGATGCTGTCTTGTCTTAGGAACAGGCAGAAACAGACAACTAGTTCCACAAACACTTGAATTAATTCCTTTTGATTTGTGTCTCACTGCTGACTGACCACAGAAGCAGGCAAGATGACCCTAGGTTTGCCTTCAGGTTTTCCAGCCACTGAGGCATTTCTCCCCTATCAGTCTATATGAAACTACGTTGAACACCCCTCACCCCATCCTGAAAAACCCAACACCCTCACAACATCACTTCCAAACATCCTGGTCAAAGAGCCATGAGCCCTACACTCCTATATGGAGTCTGGAGAGGAGAACAAAACTACGTGGAAGATAAAAACCTTAGCCTTGAAAGGTATTTGATTCACTAACATCATCTGAGTTTCATCACAGATAGGAAAATAAACACAGGCCAGGGGAGCGGGGCTGGCAACAAGGAAAATAATCACCACATCAAACACCCCAAGCAAACTGCAGAGGAAAACGATAAGGGGAAAGTGTGGAAATAACAATGCTTTCACACTTGAAAAATTTGACATGTTTGGGAAAAATAGCTACCAAGTTCTACCTGAAACCCAGACAGTAGCAGTGATGCTCAGACTAACACGGAGGCTAACCACAACGCAGCAGCCTTCATTTTAGGATGTCACCCTGCTATGTCCCTCCTTCCCCATAGCCTATGCAGCACAGCTCGCTCTCGAAATGGGAAGAATATCAGACCCAAAGGATTATCTGCATATAACTTCAGAGCGTAAAACTAAACCTAGAGTCCTGAGATGAGCTTCTCCTTTAACTTATTTTCACGCAGTTTTCAAGAAGGACAGGCAAACAGACCCCCCCCTCCCCAATAATTAAGTGTCCCTCTTAGTCAAAACATTCAGATTAAACAAGACAAGCTTCTGCATTCCAGATATATGAACTTGGAGGTTTCAGACAAAGAACAAGTTTATCTAAATACTGATACATTTGAGATAGCAAATACTGTCTCTTAAATGAAAACCCCATTTTAATTTCAATTTGACTAAACCTAGTAATACAAATGCACAGTGAAGTGATGAATATTGTAAAAGTGCACCCCAAAAATTTGGTACATGTGACTTTGTCCACTGTGATTGTAAAATTGAATTTTATAACTTCAGTTTGGAAAAACATCATGTATCTCGGGACTCAGTTAAATCCAGATTGTGTTTTGCAAAGAAATTAACTTGACGGTTGAAATGAAAAATGAAAAGGAAAAAAAAATCTGTAGTGGCAAACACCACATTTAAGTTGCCTTTATTTTTGCTGTTAGACCAAGTAGTTACTGTCCACAAAAAATAATCATGCACACGTATCTCGGTTGAAGCTAAATTCTTCTATATCAAGATTAAGCCTCTGCCATTAGCTTTAACAGCCAAACTACAACCCCCCTATAAATAGAACTGTATAAATTGAGGAACTGCTCTAACTGAATGGCTATGAAGAGAGAGCTTTCTCTAAACTACCTTGAGTTAAAAGGTACTGTGGTGCATAATGAATGCTACGTAAGCAGACCGGACAGGATCTTTCTCTTTAACCACAATTATCAGGGACAAGAGATCAACAACACTTCCTGTAACCATGCGTTTCCAAACACCCTTTATCACGGTACGTGTTCAACTTGCTTTACTTTAGACAATGTACTTCATGACCAAACTTCCTATCTTCATCCTCCTCCCAAAATTCCTGTCCACTCTGTACCTTACAAAGAGTAAGCTTGTTTACACTGCCTCTTGTCAGCTGAGGTTACCTTGCATTAATCTTCACCAAATTTYGCTTCTAACTGACCAAGTGTGGATGATGCCACCAAAATAAGGATCTTACTATACACTTCCATGAACAAATTGGTGCTGCCTTACGTATCACCCCACTACAAAGCCACTTAGCAATGGTCCTATGATGCCCTACTCCAAAAATAGCAATATCCTTCTTGATCTAGAGATATGCGAGCTGGAAACATCCATGATGCCTCTGTAATATTCCAGCATGCTTCTTGGAAATGCCCCCTTTTGCTAGCACATTGTGTGACAGTCCCAGCCAGTGGCCATCCCACCTCGTCACTTCCTGCAAATATCTAAGCACAGTTGTGCAGAAACAAGCCCCACCTGAAGACGCGGTGGGTCCGGCTGAACTGCAGTCATGCTCGTCTGCTGAGTCTGTGGGAGAAAAGCGCAATGGCTAACTGCCTGCCTGTCATACCTACAGTTAATCTAAGGTTAAGATGTTACAGCTCAGAGCAGAGCATGCGGGAGACCAACAGAAAAACAAGTACTACCACCCGCCTACAGATAAACTAGATGATCTTTAAAGGTCCCTTCCAACTCAAACCATTCTACGATAAAAACATTTGTTCAGTATGTAACCCAWAATACTATATTGAATTATTTACATGTAGGTCACATGCAGTTAATGAGCAAAAAAAATTAGGTAGGATCCTCCTCAGTCTTTGGGCTCATCGTTTACAACCTCCTCATTTCCTGAACACTTTGCACCTATATTTGTTAAACTACTGYGCATTTAGAATTAAATGCATTAGCTGTAGGGATTTAATGCTGTAACAACAGCAAAGAGCTACATATCCATAGGTATATGGCCACACTGCTGTCAAACTCTCCTGTACTCCAGAAGGAGTAGTACACAGTAAATTGAGATTATGCAACTGAGGAAAAAAACCCACACACTTCCTATAATCTCAAATAAACATGAGGGTACAAAAGGGACTAGACTTGTTTTTTCATGCTTTATAACCTTAAAAAGTCTCTGAGAATATGGTTTCTCCTGTACTCTCTCTTCTATCTGTGCAAAATGTGTTCTCCTACCACTGCTAAAGTTTATTACAGAAATTCAGCCTTTGCCTTCCTCAGAAGACAGGAACAGAGCTGCATGTGCAACTTCAACATTACAAGAGACAAGGCACTGAAAGGGGAACAAATAGGRRGGGGGGGGGGGGGGGGAAGAGCAGTCTAAGCATTTGAAACCCTCCCAGAACAGTTCATGAAATAAACAGTATTATTGCTACAGGGAATGCTTCAAATTAAGGTGTGGCAGAGCTCAGAGTACGCAGCCCACTGAAGCCAGGCAACATTTGTTACATCTCTATATTCAGTAACAATGCTAAGCAGCAGTGTCATTCCCAGATTCCTACAGAACCAGTCACAGCCTTTACAAGTGACACCATTTTATTACTTCTTGCCTTCTGATGGCTTAGTTTGCAATCACTGCATCCCTTTGATTAGAGATATGCATGAAATCAAATTAACACATTTGTGCACCAATATGTATTTGGATTAACTACTCAAGATAAGATTCATGATCCACAGTCATCTCATATTTCTTTATTGTTCTTTTTTATATAGTGCATTGCATCTTTGACCAGAAGTTTTTGTTCTACACCCAGCTGCTGCTTACTTCCTTGACAAAGGGCAACGCATGSTTTTGCGTTAAGTTCATGTATTTCATGACAAAGGCAATTAAAAAAGCATCATGAGTAGTGACAGTATTGACTTTTATGCATTAACTGATCAATAATCTCCAGTTTAGCTGAAGAATCTTTGCAGGAGTTATTGTCAAATTTTGTATTATTTATTTTTAATCAACAGTTTGGTGTTAACCAGTTATGTGCAGTTCTTTTCCGTATTTCCTTCGGTCTAAGTACTGGAGTCATAGGAATTTCAGGTGATCATCTGTAAAACAGCATTAAGCTGTGCAGCAAGATGTAAATTATCCTTCAKGTAAGGGAAGGATTAAATAACCATTTCTTTTAATATAAAATTACACATGCAATAGACAAACATTGAGAGAAAGCYGTACTGCTGTGCAGACATCAGTCAGAATTCTCTACTAAAGGCAAGCTGAGCAACAGAGTGACAAGATTTATTCCAAACCCCCTATAACAGAAGAACATCTGCTACAAAGAAGATACAGTAAATATATCTAAAATTTCAAACAGTGAAAGCGAATGTTCAGGCGAAATGAGAAAGTGTTGTATACTCGAATGCTACAATGGCATAATTAATTTCTTTAATTAAGGAAAGAATAAAAATGACTAACATGAAACTATACTGAAACAGTGGCTTATTTAAATGTGTTTATGATACAAAAGCAGGAAATAAGCACATAAAATTTCACTGTAAAAAACAGATAAAGCACAGAATTTGTTTACAATACTCAATGCTGTTCTTTTATGTACTACCATTTTTATTTTAGACCAACTGTGATGTAGTTTTATTTAGAAAACTAAGACAAGAACTAGAGAATCAATTCTGCTATGGAATTGTTTTATGTAGGCTTTAGATTTTTATTTTTACTTTTTACAACAACCAATATCTACCATTTTGTGCTTAGAAAATTATTTCTTGGGTATAAAACAAAGGGTATGGTGCTGCTGAAAGTCTGCACTGTATACTTAAAATCTCTTGTCCAACACTGCATTTTTGTTCTTGTTCTTATACTGCCCTTTCCTCCTCACAGAGGCACTTTAAATGACATGTAGCTGCATGATCCTTTTGAAAAATCAGGTCTTTATTCATCTCTTGGTGAATAAAACACAGCCATGAAGTTTCCAAATCTACATTCACTGTACAGAGCCCAAACCCAAAGTTAATCAGTACTTGAGTGAACAACAGTGAATACCTTTATTCCTATAATCTTGATAACACCGACTTAAAAATCTCCGAAGAAAAATGTTCTTCTACTTTTACATTCTTTAGCATTGTAACATTATTCCCCCACCAAAAACAGTCTACATTCGTTCTTCAAAAATTGACTATTAAAACAGGTACTCCAAACATCAAAGTTTACTACATAAATAAATGCTTTGAATTTTAAGGATACAYAATGATCAGGTCATAACAGATCTATTAACTTCTCTGCCAAAACATAAAATATCCTTTATTCCTGATAATTTTATGATGCTAACTTGGGATTTGTCTACATCAGTATTCTATTTCAGATAAAGAGCATGCTTCTAAATCTCCTGATCTGCTCCACTTCTTGTGCTTTGGTTCACATTATGCTGTGGCCTTGGAACCATCAAACTGGACTCCTTCTAGATGACACTAATCTGGAAGACATGCTCCTACTGGTCATGGGTACTCAGTCCTCTGGACCACGCTAGAGCTAGTCCAAAGAAAAACCTTCAGAAATGTATACGGCACAAACATTACATCTTCAGCCCAACTTGTTTTACTCCACAAATCCGCTCCTGCTGGGCTGGGATGTGCCAATGCCGAGACACCCCCAGCCACTCAACCCCAGAAGCCTGCTCTCCGCTCACCACAGCTCCAGCGCTGCCAGGGAGGCTCCTCCTCAGCTTCAGGCATAAGCTTCAGAGTCTCCGCAGCCATTCCCTGTGAGCAATGCAAGTTCTCTTTCTGGATTCATTAAGCACTGCATACATTATTCACTAACGTTATACCAATTGTGAATGCTGTTGCAACACACAAAATAAAATTTACAAAATTCCATATAAACCATAACGAGATGCTAGCATAATGCCAATTTGACATACATGCTGCCAGATAGATGATGCTGGAGTATCCAAACACAGCCCTCAGCACCAGAGGGATACATCAAGTAAACATCTGGAAGATGCTGCAGTCTACAATGTGAGCTCTTACATTCCTGCTCCACAGGTGTGGCTTCTCAGGGACTTTCCACTCTTCCTTCTCCCTTCTATAGGAAGGGACAGCTCTTCCTTATTGCCAATCAAACATACAGAGCAACCAGCAGTTCTGTACTTGGCTGTGTTTAATGCAGCACAAACCTTTTCCCTGGGTGTGCGGGCAGGAGAGACTCTCACAWGAGAGAGAACAGGAAATACTTTTGAAAGAGATCTTTGCACACCAAATTAGCAAAATAATCCAAGGTTCCTTTATCCTAGGTTGCAAAAGAGAAGCTAGAGTAGTAACGACAGCAACTCTGATTGAATGCTGCAGGTGGAAAAAAAAACCCGGTCACACCTGTAAATCCAACAAGCCAATTTTTAACTGAGTCTATTGTCATTAAAATGCAAAAATTTTAATTAATAACTAAGCTAATTTAAGAGGAGGATTTTTGTGTGAAAGTTTCAGCAAAAAAACAGTTAAAGCTTCTCAGTTGTAGTTTGAAAAGGTGGGGACAKAAAAGAACCTGACTTTTTTATTCTCACTCAAAAATTCCACAACCTATTTATAGACAGCTCTAATATATTTGGCAGCMAGCAGTGGAAATTGGAAATCTAGCAGAGACACTGGCTCAACTTCAACAAGATTCCTGATTTTAAGCACATAAGTAGTTCTGTTCGTGTCAAACCCTATACTTCTGTCCAGCCAGGTGTAAAGAAAGTTACTTGACTGACCATTGCCTGCAAGTTGTACGTGTTCTCAGGTGGTAATCTAGTGCAGCATTTCAGATTAGACAGAAACAGATTACTAAAACCAATTAAACAGTTCAAACAGTGAATACAGTCTTCTAAATTACAGCTAAATCTCAAGTAACTTTAAAAAAAAAAAGATAAAGAAATCAGAGGAAAACGAACTAGACCAGAAACTGGGGGAGGGGGGAAGGCAAGAGAGACTATGCTGCCTACCCACCCTTAAATGAACTATCTCCTTTATAAGGCTTAGGTGCCTATTCTTAACTGATTAGACTCTATCATGAATGCAAACCTAACAATTTGCCCTCCTATTTGAAAACATTCCACTGCCATATTACTAACAAACCTAGAAAAAGCCAAAGTTTCTAGCTATTTGAAACAGTTATGTTTAAAATAATAAAACTCAATTATTTTAACAAAGGACTGTTCAGAGCCTTTGTACATGTTCAACTGTAGTTAACTATTCTTTTGTTCTGAAATTCCATTTCAGATACTAAAAGTATTTCACATTTGAGAAGTGCCAGACTACGGGAAAATTTTGATGTGTAGGCTGCAAAGTGCTTCGGGGAAGAGCATTTCAGATTTGATTCATACTCTTCACATGCTTCGTATTTATATCTACTACAGTTTCTTTAAATTGCTGTTGCAGTAAAAAACCTGGTTTTGTTTTTGCTCCATGCAGGTTTAGATTGATTTCCCATCTTAATTCCTTGTAACTACAGGAACAAATGGCAGTAGGCAATAGTCTACATACAGCTGGTACATTATATTTAAAAAAAAAAAAAACCAAAAAACAACAAACAAACCACCAAACATCTACAGTCAACCAGAAGATTTCAGGCCTCTATCAGAAGTTAGATGGTAAAAGCAGGGCTTCAGGTCATATATTCTTAAGATATAATACTGCTGGTTATCCTGTTTTCTTCAAATGATTTGATTCCATTCCATCTTGAAAAAGTGCTAACAGAAGAAACAAAATCATTATTCATAAACTAATAACTGCAGCCATCAAAARTCTATTATAAGCTTGCAGAAATGAAAATATTAACTGCTATTACCCCATGAATTCCTACCAGGAACCCTCAAAACATCCAAGCTTCTAGTTTCAGATGACAGCATGACTCAGACTTACAACTGATTTTTTTCCAAAAAAGACTTAAGTGGTGTAGGAGTACTTGATATTGGGGGGTGGGGGAGAATCACGAGGATTTTTGAGAAGGAAAACACTGCTCCACTGCTGCATCYTTATTAAGGAGCCTACATCTCATGTGACCAACAACTCAAAACAGAAGAGAAAAACACTAGTCATGTTAGAAAGAAGAAAAAAAATCATTACCTAAGATACATCCAGAGAATAATGGTTTCAAAATCCAGAAAGCTCACTGGATTCATAAAATAAAATTACAAAATCTATTTATTTTAAGTCTTTATTCAACAGAAGGGCTAAGATGTTACAATTCAGGCAGAAATCAAGGAGGAAATTTCATACTTCTGACCGGAGCAAAAGCAGGGGATTGAGAAATCAAACTATAATTTCCAGATCTGCTAGATTCTTTCTGGAACACTGGCCTGAGCAAATCAGGGAATACTGGAGTCAAGAGTATATACCYGCTGAGCTTCAACTCTGCCTTCAKGAAGGTAATAGCAATAAATTAGAATTAACTGCAAAGCATCCCAGCTGCATTCACTGTAATGACATAACTGAATTGAATGCAAGCCGTTTACTGGAAAGGATGGTGAAGCAGCAGTATATTTACATACACATTTTGCACATACATCAAATACAAAAATCATAAAAGCACAGCATGTTTATTGCATCTAGGAAAAATATCCTCATTTGAAAGATAAAATTGTGTTTTCTTCCCTTCTCGCTACTTATTACTAGAAATAAAACTTTGATTTTGACAACCTTTTATATTCTTTAATGTGTTTTGGTTTCTTTCTGATAGAATTAAAAAGCACTGCAGAGTTCCCAAGAAAGCTTGTTTCCTTTAATTTACAAAAAAAGTTCACAAAAACCCCAGTCCTTGCAAATACTTGTGCAGACTTGTTTATGCAAAGTCTGGCAACCGGAGTTTTGAGACCCTTAGCACCTATTCAGACTGAAACTGAACTTACACAAAATGTCATGCAGTCTGCCCAGCTATCTTCCAATAATACAGACAGAGTCTCTGTCCCTTAGTAATGCTTCACTGAACTAATTAAAGTGTAGAAGTAACCTTGCACAGCGTAACTCAACCCGCCACCATTCATACGGACTGCAACAACACAGTAAAAAGCACAGCCAAAGGAGGGAAGAACACCCAAGGCAATGCACTTCTTGTCTATGCCTTCAACATCTGTAAAACAAAGCTTTTTGTTAATCTCAAGCAAACACCCACATGCAAAATTAATTTCATTATTCATATACTATGAATAATTTGATCTGCTTCAGTTATAGCAGACAGAAGCGGAGATGTCACTGAGTTTCAAGGGAACCAMAACATGTAGATGCTTCCATTCTCACTATTAAATCCACATAGCTCTTTCTCTACTGTTATTTGTTAGCTTCAAAATCTCAATCACTACAATAGCAAAGGCTATTAATTAGCTACACTAATTTTCTAGACTTGCCTAAAATATGCTGTTTATTAAATATCCTCAGGACTTAGGAAGAATAAGAGATGAACTTGCTATAACTTGCCAGTCATAACATACTGCATTCCTCAAAATGCACCATGAACTGCTTCTATTCGAAAAAGACAGATATTAATAGAAGACAGATTGCCTGCAAGATATGAAATTGATTTTACTCAGATTAATAACTTATTTAATTAAGAATCAGCTCTTAAAATAGCCAAGGCATACTCCTGGTACAAACGTGTGCACACACACTTGCACGAGTACACTCAGCACCCATGTAAGAATTGTGTGCATGGCAGCCTTGCTACTTTTACATTCTTTTGTTCAAACAAATTCGTTTCATCACAGCAAACAAATGATAAGAGAAATATCCAGTAAAATTTATAATCCAGTAAAACTTATTTTCTCTCCAGTGTTTTATGCAAGACCTGCGTACACTTCAAGAAAACTCTGCTACAGCTACTGCATTATTCAAGTCATTGATTCTAAAATAGGAAACTTCARGAAGTCCCACAGATATTTTAAAGAGTCTAGAAGTAGTCTATATGTATTTATATAATTAAAAAACAATAGAGAAACTGGCATAAATCTCTAAGATCCAAACTAGTATTTCTTTCCCTCTCTTTGGAAAGCAGATCTTTTCTTTTTTTTTCCCTTCCCTGTTATCTACTATTAATCCTGTGATTCTTGTCCTGCAAGAATGATGCTGGTGCTGTACCTCGCACATTAGCATGAGTACACCTGTAAAAGAGTTTAACACTTTATATTTCAGACACTATACCGTGTCTTAAACATAAATTTGCAAAAAGTTTAGTCTTCTTTACTTGGCTCATGATATCTGTAAAACACAGTAACATACTACTGCATTTTTTCATAACAGSACAAATAAGCATTTATCATGATTATAGCTTTACTGTGTCAGGAACTGTACAAACAAGAAAAACAACTCTTGCTCCACAGAGCTCACTGCTTTGTGAAAACTGTATATGTTACATTTTTTCAGGTAAAGGAAAGGATAATATAAAAGCACAATACATAGAACAAATGGAAATCCCAGCCCACCAAGGTGCCAAAACATAGTCAGACAGCAGTGCTTTACAGGAACCACAGCAGAGTCAAGAGAGTTTGAAGAAAGCAAATATGATGGCTTTGTGTTTCCCATGGACAGATCTACCCAGGTGGTAGGAAGCACAAAGGAAAGAATGGATAAACTTGAGTAATGTTAATAAGTGATAAAGCCATCAGTACTGAAGAACCACTGCAGATCAACAGGATAGTAAAACCAAGTGAAACAGARCTTTGACTTACAGCTATCCTGTGCTAACACTCCTCATTGTGTCTCACCTTCCCTCTCTCCCCCAAATCACTCAGAACAAAGTTCAAAATTCTGAACCCCAAAGGTAAAGGCTTGTCCCTTTCCTGAAGTGGAAACTTTGGGAAGCATTTGGGAAAATCTGAACTACATTAATTGTGCTGGAGGTAGCTATAGAGACAGGAGAGCTTATTTGAAACTAGTTGTAAAACAGTAATTGCAATATAAAGACAGTTAACACTGCCACCTTTATATGCAAGGAAAAGAAGTGCACATCTGACAGCCAAAATACTTCTTTTCACATTGCATAATACTGCAGGGTACTGGAGCCTCTTGCCATTGGGATCCCATTAGTTAGAAAAGATAAACACACTCTTCTACTATCAGGAACTAGAAACAAGAGTGTTGGATAGTACTATGACTCCACAATTGCAAAATGAAGCAAAGAAATCCTTTCTGTAGAGCTGAATAAGCATTTGACTTGACAGCCAGTTTAGGCAGCTGCAATTCAGTAGAGTACAGGACGCTTTCAAGACAGCCGTACCATACATAACATTAGCCTAAGAGGGCAGAACAAAGTTTGTTTCAAAACACTTAAGTATATCATTTCCCTGCTGTCAAACTACATCCTTGAGACACACAAATTACCACTGGAAAACTCTGAATGTGTTAAAGCAGACACACGGCTAATTTAGTACATGAATTCTGGTTTCAGCTTTTTGCAAGGTGAGTATTTGTTGCAGAAATTAAAAGATCACAATGACTTGTAGATGCCATAGTGTAAAATAAAGGCTGTTTGTATGACCCTAAATGCAATAACCCCAGATTTGGTGTCTCATTGCACTCTGAACCTTCATGTTTTAGATGTAAGTTCATAGCAATTCAGAAGAGCAAAGAGATTTCCAAGGAGTTAAACAGTGGAAATAAGCACATTTACAGAGGTGTGAATTGGCCCACTTGCTTCCACCTAATATTACCATCTTAATGAAAAAGCCCTATGGAGATGAATGACAAAGAAATAAGCTGCCTCCTTTCACCGAAACACGGCCATACTTGGGACTGTACCATCCCTCTCAGCTTCAATACGGCTGGCATGAGGCTGCCGATTCCCAATACCCCTGTCCTCAGGCTTACCCACATGCCAGTCCCAGTTCAGGAAAGGGGGTTCACACACAGATGCACCCCCCAACCCCTCCAGGTCCTCGGGTGTTCACCAAGAAAACACAGAGAGCCTCACACTGCAGTATGCTGAAGAACATTACCAAACCACCAGCTCCCCCGTGGAGGGAAAAGCAGGTAGCCCTGAGTGAGTGTGTGTACAGACACACAGACACTCTCCCTAGGACAGAGATCCTGTGACAAAAGCAGAAATAAGAAGAGAGGCTTAAACATAATGAGAAAAATTAACGCCTTGGAGAAGAGAATGTGATCTAACAGGTATTTCCAAAATCCTTATCACCATTTACCCTGACATTCATATTTATAATTACCTTCCCGTATGCTATCCCTACACCTAGTACACCTTATCTCCACTTTTGCCTTGACACAAGCTCTTCTTCTCATCTATTCCTTTCTTGACCAAAAACATTCTCACTACATGTTTACATGAGTCATTAACTTCCTTCCTGACAACAGTTTTAACAACTTACTTTTTTTTACTGCACTGCAGTTTCCTAAAAAATCTTATTAAATATATGAGATACTATACCAAAATGTGTTTCACTCTTCCTCTGAGGAAATCCCTGCCAAGAATCATTCAAACACCAGATGACTGAAGGTCAAGTTACATAATTACCGCCCACCCCTTTGTCCACCCAGTTCACAACCGGATACTCCAAAAACCACTTCAGCTGTTCAGTTTGCGCATATTCACAGTTATCTGGCAGTCTGAATATCAACTTGAGCCTAGTTTCCCATGGATCACACAGCGTAAGAGCAGTTGTGCACATCTGTACGTTCCCCACAACTTCCAAATACTTTGGACTATTTCTACTACATTTGGCAGAAGAGTAACAGTCCCAAAAATCCAGTTAATAGGAATTTAATGAAAAAATTATACATTTCTACTTGTGTTCCAACATAAAGGCTTCATTGTAAAATTTCTTRTTACTAAAAGTAAGAGATTCCACATAGAATACAATAATCCATGAGAAAAAAAAATGTTCTACCTGTCTGCTTCCAATAAAAGACAGCTGGTCTGAAGGAGCTAAGTGGCAGCAGCAGATCATCACTAAACCTTTTAAAGCAGTCTGCATCCATTCACTTAAGAAACAATAGCCAAAATATACAATGGACTGTGCTTATGAGCAGAAGAGGATTGGCATTTTGGGGATGAGAGAAATTAGTTGGTAGTCACATTTGTAAAAACAGACAAGGATAGGAGTTGGAGTTTTAAATAAAGTAGAACAGACACACTGCTCTCAAAGTAGCCTATTTCCACTTCCACAACGAAAACTAAGCAACTGCATCTTTCCCAAAAGGGTGCTGTTTGCATTTAAATGCTTTAGGACCACTCTTCATCCTTTATCTTCCCTCTGAGGGATAGACTAGTCTGCCTGCACCGAGAATTGAGACTTCTCCGAAGAGCAGTTCAGATCAGTAAATCACATTTCTCTTGCCTCTCATCCATTTAGTAAGTCTGCCTTTTCCCACACTGACTCTGCCTTAAGTTAAGGCAAACCAATACTCCCCACTTCACGCTCACACACAAAATCAGCATAGGACCAGAAATGTGGAGTAACAAACTCTATTCGTGCACAACCATAGAACAGCTATTTATTTTCTATGTTCAGCTTCTACCCTGCAAACAACATTTTACAGGAATACTGTCAGTGTGAGGGGTTATTAGTCTATCTTAATACTCAAACCTCAGATCTTTTAGGCAACTACACAAATAATATTTTAAAAGAAAAATATTCATTGAAGGTTTGTTTCCAAGCATGTCACGTCAGTAAAGCACAGTAAATTTAGGTGTGAGTTAGGTTTATAGTATTCTTTTGGTATAAGCCTATTTTTTAAGAAGAAAGYTGAGTACCAGCAAGTCACTGCTTGATACACAAGTGTTCTTTTACAAAGAGATGCCACATATAAAGTAAGAGCCAACTAGGGAATGAAACTCAAACAGCAGCTGTTTGTTGGGACACTCAGATTCAACCAGTGTATGAATGAAACAAAATGATTTTTTGAAGAAAGAGATGAAGAATGCTTTGGAAAAATAGCTATGTGAAAAAGATACTAGTATTTTATGTTAATACCATTTACCAAACTTGACAGGCGGTTGTATTCTTTTGGATGTAGCTTCTTTTCAATTTGCTTGAAAAGCATGGTTACACTTGTGCATTGATGAAAGCAGATTACATCCCTTACAATTCCTTACTGGCAACTCTGCCTAATGAATAATAATAAGCCACAGTTTAAGGGCATTGGTTTCGCTGTGTGTTTGCTATTCAAAAAAGGAAGAGGATATCACTCCAAGAGGTACAGTTCTGGGAAAGAAGTATAAAGGAAGTCTGGAATATTTCATGGTATCTGAGTTTTCCATTCCTCATCTTTTATTGATAGTATATACATATACTACTTTCTAAAATTAGGAAGTACTTTCAAGTTGATATAGATTGCAAAACTGAAGAGCAAGGCTCATTTGTGATGAGGTAGATACTATGAAGACAGAATACTTGCAAATTCTTACACTGTTTATACTTCACCACTGATTGTTATCCACTTGACTATTTACTTGATTTTCCTTTCTGGATCGTCTGCAGAAGTACTCAGAGGCTCATCATTGACATTACAATACAACTTTTACATGGATTCAGTAATTACCAGTGTTGGGCCACCAAGACAACGTGATTTCTCAAAAGATCTGTGTATTCACTCTTGAAATATTTTAGCCAGTTCAGTCCCCAGAAGGTAACTGTTAGGCTTGCTGCAGCTAAAAGTGATGGTACAGATGGCACTCCTGTTGGCCTTCTCCTCTCAAAGCAAAACAAACTGTATAGGTTTCTAATGCGGACCACCTACAACAGAGATAAATGGCCTACAATAATCCTGGGTGGGTAAAACTTTCAAATGTAGCTTTTTATGAAGATAATTTTGAATTAATAAACATGCCACTGAAAATTCCTAAGGTCTAAAGTTAATTTCACCACTTACAATTATCAAGGTGCAAGTAACAATTTTACTACATTTTTAAAAGCAGTTGATTTTGATTTGACTTTGATCTTACTGATGCCAGCAGTAAAATTTAAACTGATCACAACAAAGCACAGCAAAGTCACAGCTGAGCGTGGATTAAAATTCCACACCCTCCCCCTTCCAAATATGTATATACGTATTCAAAGCAACCACAGGACTTAGTATTTACAGAAAATYGTACGCGCATTGGAAAACAAAAGATTTACCTTGATTTTGTCAACTTCCGCTGACACAGAATTATGGATTAAGTCAATGACTAACTTCACTAAGGAAGGGCTAAAGCAATGGTCAACAAAATTAACAGGAGACAACCTTAAGCACAGAGTAAATTAGTCTTGGCTTAGGAAACAAAGTTGCAGAATAATGACAGAAGTTCTTAGCCTGCCTTACACAAATACGCAAATCCTATCTCTTGAGAAGTTTAACTGAAGAATACAGTACTTGGTAATATTTTTTTAAAAAAATAATTATGACAGGGCTACAACAGGGGATGCTTCACTCTCTACTGCTACAGAAAGGTTCTACAGCTCAAATAGCTATGGGTTTCCTTTTTAAGGAATGTAGTTTGAAGAGGAAAATGGGTAAATTAGGCTTCAGTGCACTAATTCAGCTGTAAAATAAAGGGTAAAAAATTACATATATAGGCAGACATTCCATTCTATTAAAAGCCAACCTGCTAACAAAATTCAGCACTTGCTCCTACGCCCTTTTTAAAGGGAGGCACTGAATTTTAAAATAGCAAAAAGTGTKACATAGCATAGTGACAAGTACAAGATCAATGTCAGACATAATGCCTACATGTTCGAATTTCTATTTATCTGCTTTTACATAATGAAGTATATCACCCATTTAAGTACACGTCCTTCCAGTTTAATAGCAGATTTCCAGATATAGGGAGAAAAGCATACCCAGAACAATGGAACCCCATAAACTGCAAAACACAAACTCCGATTACATGTCTAAATAAATTAAAATATCTTCAGACACTTCAAAAATACATCAAAGTACACAGTATTTCAGTACAGGCATGATGGAGTTGCTTAATTAAGAATCTGATGCCATGATCTTTATATTCATAGAAATAATTTATAAACTATGTTCAACAATTCACAATTTTAAAGCTAGTTCAGACCTCCTTCCCATCAGAGTAACTCATCTCCCTTGAAAAAACTTACTGTTTGATGTGATCATTCTACTTGAATAACACACACGTGCCTGATAAACTGTGCATGCTTATTTCAAATTAGGTGTTTTTGAGCACTTTATTGGCTCCCAAATGTGCAGTATGGTCAGCAAGCAGGATCTCAGATTAAAAATTTAAATTCAGCTTTATCTTGGTCATTAATCATTTCTGAAAGCTATTGCATTTATGCTGAATTCCTTCATGTCCAATGCTCTAAATGGCTATCTAGAGTTCAGATCCACCTCCTTTGTAGAGMCACAAACTAGAGACAGTTCCAGAAAACTGGTGAAAGAGATTCAAACGTAGACTTGATTCCCACATACACCTTCCTGGCCTCCATGCTTTTAATTAACATTAAGACAGACGTACAGCTGAATATTTTATGATACTCATTCCAAAAAGTCACTATCAAGTACTACTAGAACTTTCTGTTAGTTAGGAGTGCAGAGCGGGGTCTCTCAACTCCCCAGCCATGACCTCAACTTTTCACGCTGGGCAGATCTGACTTGCAAGGAAGTCATCCCTGGGAGATGTCATTGCATGGGACAGTTTGCAGCACTACTGCTCCTCCTACGCTGCACATTTAGAACACAGGATCTCTTATTCCAGGAAAACTCCTTATGGGCCCCAAAGGCACCGCACACAAGCCGTGCAGTTCCAACAGACAGTGGGGAAAGTGGACTGTGTTCCTCACTAAGGCAAGAAGATAAAGGTATAGTCGTTTTCCCAAGCCTTACTCATCTACAGTGTAAAGGCGAAAGGGCTGTACAGGCAATACTGCCCCAGATTTCCACAATGGATGAAGAAAAMCAGAAAGCTGGTATTGTGGACTCAACAAGAGAGTAGTAAGGTTATCACTTAGCTTTGGTACATTGGATTGCCATTTACATTAGAACTGTGATACCACTGAAGCTTTGTTACAGTGTGCACAGATGACAGACACAACAGAACTTGAAATCAGGGATTGAAGTGAGACAAGCTAGACAACACCTAGGCCACAGGCACTGGAAACAGCATTAGCTGGATCAGCAGCAACAGGGAGGTCAGTAGTAACTGGACTCGAGAAACATACAGCTCCCAGGCACATCCAGCAGTAAAGCTGCTGAAGAGCGCACAATTGCCAAATGCCAGTATCAGCCAGAAAGAGGAACAAACAACAGGGTCACAAAAAAGATGTTTCAAAACATTGACAAAAGCCATATGCAGAGTTACAAAATGCTCAAAAATATCTGTTTGTTCATCCACTTATTTCCTAAAGCACATGTAAAATCCAAGAATCTAACATTTCCATAACATCCCCCTGCCTGAAACTACTTGGAAGGCCCGAGAGTGAGACTTCATGCAATTCCTGAGCTCCTCCTGCACTCAAACACCTTTCCTTGCTCGCTCATAACTCGTAAGAGTAACTAACCTCTTAGACTGATTAGATGCTCACTCATCCACCGTAACACCCCTTAAAATAAAAGGGCTGGTTCCCTTCCTCCCTTCCACTTGTACAGCCTCTTAAACAACACCTCTTCTCCAAGACAGCTTGGCTTCCTCTTCCACACCAAAGAACAGTTCTGCCACCTTTAGCCGTGAACGTGCCTTCCCAAGACGTCCCAATCTTTCCCTGCCTTGCCATCCCGGCACTCCAGTCTTCACGAATATCTCTAACCACAGACACTAGATGAACTTTAGCCATGGAAGTGGTTGCTCTTTCAGTACCTTTAGATAGGAAAAACGAACAATGGAAGGTGCTCTGATGAGGGAAACCATTTCTACTAATTACACAACTACACAAATCCTTCCCAGACAGTACTTCCAGCTGCATGTCGCTGTGATCAAGAGACACGTGACTGATGATTGTATCACTCATTTTTCTGACAGACACCAAYAGGCATCTCTTTCAGAATATTAACACTGATGTTTACATCTTGGAAAGGAGAAGTGTTCTGTCTCCATATGAAAGGGTTAAATCCCTGACAATCCCTGACTAAGACCTTACTGTSATACATAAAAGCGTTACTTGTATTCTTTTTCTTAGCTTCACTTGCATAGTTTTAGTTTTCTGTTGAGTAGAATGGAACAAGGATGCTTTGAAATGGGTAACTCCATTGATGATAAGATTGAACAGTCCTTGAGCTAGCTCGTTAGGCCCTGTTGTGTAAATCACTGGTGTTAGAAACTCAGGACAACTGTGTTGCGATAAGTGCAAAGAAACCAATTTAAACTACCCTCTTGTAACATTCCTGAGTCGAAGGACTGATGAGCTAATTCCATGACTATATATGGACAAAGGAAGCCCAAAGTTCAACCAGCAGACAGCGTGAGGAAGACCATGGACGACCACCGGAGGGTGAAAAGACCCTAACCCTAATGTTACTGCGCATGCTTGGACTATGTAAATGATTTCTGGGAACGCATCACCATAAGACCGCCCTTTCCAGGAAATCTGATGAATATGTATGACTTGTCTGCATATAATCTAATGTGCTTTGTTAACCCGTTGGAGCACTTGTGGTGGAGCCATCCCCAKCGCTGTATTAAAGAATGCCTGCTTTCTAAAACTCCAAAACAAGTCTTAGAGAGTTTCTTTCGAGACATTTTTGTTGCACATACTTTTAAAAAATTATCAACTGTGGAAAAAAAAATGAGATAGGTACTCTCCTAAGTCCAGTTACAAATATTTCCATATGGTTTAGACACACATTTTGAGTTAAATCTCTGTGCACTCTCTCTGAGCACTTCTTTAGAAGAGAGCAAATGCAAAAATGTAATTGCTTAGCAGTATGAAGAGCAGACTGAAGTAAATACAAGAATATTATTAATAAAACAGCGTGTTAATTAGGACTCTAGAATCATTCTTTCTTTGGAAAGGACTCTGTTTAGCTCTATGTGCAGGAAAAAAGGAGGGGAGGGTTAAAGCCTCCACTTAAAACTATGCGATAAGAGGAACACAAATATATGAATTTGTTTACTGCATGTGACCGATTCATTATCAATCTCAGTCCCAGTTACTACAATATCCTTAACTGAAGCTTTTACTTTCATTTACTTGAGATACTCAAAATACAATTTCATAGAAGGAAAACACCCTATCAGGGTATACTAATTCATTGGATTCTAACACATTTTGTAAAGCGTAGAAAAAAAAGGCACTAACCAAAGTCTTACGAAAATTCATATACAGCTAAAATCTAGAAGCCAGAGCACATGAATGTAACTGCATGCCTTTCCTCTACAAGACGCATCAWCAAGACTTCCATTTTCTGTTCAGAATTGCTCACCTTCAATTACTAAAAAAGTTCTTTCTAAAGGAGCAGTTCCTTAAACGAGTAAGATCACTGAATTTTTAAGAAACATCATTGACTAGAACAAACTTATTACTAGTAACACTGTATAAATTAGAGGAAAAACAAAATCCTGGTTTTTTTCATGAAAGTACTATTCTCACAATCTGTACTTTCAGAAGGACCTATCTACGTCTCCCAATACAAAGCTGGAGTAATAAAACCAAGTTACAGGAGCCTCTAGCGGAGTCATTTTTTCCTAACTTTTAAACACAAGCAACTTCATTATAGACTTCCACCACATGCCAAAGTGTGCTCACACTGCTTGTTAGAAGACCACTCTACTTTTTTTCTGGCTGCAACTGACTTAAAAAGTCTGCTCTGGTTACCCAGAGTCAGTCCTGAGGGCTTCCACTTAGCAGAGGAAACATCTCAGAGGTTAAGGGAAGGGTAGTCATGAATTACAGACACACAATCAGATGGGTGAAAACATGCAGTTCACATCCTAATATATAGTTCAGGTRTACTTTCCACTTACAGAGAAACACAACTAGTTCGTTTTCATCGCTTTGCTTAAAGTTTATAGTTCACTATAAGAGTGAGCAAGTTCAGGTTTCTTGCACATCAAAAAATTCCACAACCAGCTAAAGGTATCTGGGGAAGTACTGACAAGTCACAAGATGCTTAAATGAAAAGAGAGACCATCTTATGACAACTCAAGCTACTAAACCAAATGGTTTCGTGTGACTTTTTTTTTCCCCCTTCAAAATATGCTCTACTTGTAAGCTTTCTCAAACTTTTTGGGACTCTTATTCTTGCTTGCTAACTTACTTTTGATCCAGTAATAAATAAGTCAGGGGGGAAAAAAAAAGATTCTAAACTTCTTTTTTTTTCTGACTAGTTCCAGAAAGTTGTTCCKCACAAAACAGATGAGAAAGTTACACAGGAATTCCCTCATAACCTAAAAGTCAGTGTGTCAAATAGAACAGCAGGAAAAAAATCTAGCAGATAGCTACTAAATATGCTTGCTTTGCTAAAAAGACATCAACATGTTAACAATGTAGCTAAAGTTATAGTATATCCAAATTTAAATCATCTGTCCAGAGAAACAAGTCAGAACCACAATTTAGAATAGTGCTTTTGAAAGTATTAGCACTGATCTGTCAGTTATGCTACATTTAGTAGTTTAAACTTAGATACTCACAAGAATCAATACTATGTATTTCAATGCAACTATCAACTTTCATGTAATAAAGCATTAGTAAACTAACAACTGCAGCAAAAAGTCAAGTGTAGAAAACAACAACAACAACAAAAGGTAGTCAGAACAACACAGTTCTTTATAGTATCATATAGCCTGCTATAAACCACTTGGAGCATTTATTTCTACACAGGAATTCAGATCTACAACCATCTTCCATAGTATCAAATGCATTTGTACCCAGTGTTTTCTTACAACCATGTAAACTAAGTAGGTTGATTCTTGCCAACCGACACCTCAGTAATAATCGTTACTGCAAAATGTTACAGCTAGTAATTCTGAAATGCATACAAGACAAAAAAATCCCAGGYTGTTGACAAATCACACTTGTTCAATTAATGCCTACCTAGATATCTCAGCTCTTCCAGTATTTAACATCGTCATTAACTATTTGGGACAATATAAATGCAACATTAAAACTGGAAAATRCAGTGGCATCTAGGAAAGCAAAACCACACTATTTATACAGTACAAACAGTACTCATGGATTTTTAAAAAACTGTAAGGAAAACAGTGAATTATACTTAACAAGTATGAAAATAATATCTACAGCTTGGGAAACTGAGGCATGGTAAAAGATAAATGATRCGTGGGATGTACCTAGCATACCAAAGATACTAAGTTTAAAAATTTGAAATCTGTTAACGAACCATAAGACTGATCATAATTGCAAGTTTTAGCCAGGACAAATATAAAACAATATATTTAGGGCTTAGTTGAAAATAGTACCCATACAGTTTACATCTATTTGATACTAAAACAGGAGTGACTAAAGCAAAGGAGTCAAACAGATTCACCTGTAGGGCCCTTCCAACACTAACCCAGCAGAGCTCTTCCTCTCCTAGCAATGACAGAAACAGCAGAAAAACCCATGCTAATTATACACATTGCTCTGATGACAGGAACGGAGTCAGGTGGCTTCCGTCCCGATTCCGGTTACAAGTACCTCTCTGCTCTTCCTCTGGCTGATGATGTTCTCGTTTAGTGCATAGTAACAACCACACCAACTACCTTAGATTAAATTTTCAAACTCTTTTTGCTACGAGGTTGTCTAGGATGTGGGTTTTTTCTTCTTCCCTCGAATGAACACTGCTTTAAATATTGTCTGCCTGACCTCATAGATACTTTGACTACAGACCTAACTGTGGCTCTGAACTGCCAGTTGAATATGTATGTACTTGCACAACTTGACAGATGATCAACTTATTAGACAATATAAATTTCTATGGCATTAAAATTAGGGCATTTTCACTTCAAGGACTGCAAAACCATTCTAATAAATTAAATGCATCAGTTCTGCCAATAATACGATTTACAGCTTAGCAAAATATATCTGTTCAGTATATCACAAAAGTAACACTAAAGAGTGACATTCAAGAGTTTAAGGTACAGTAATTTATTAMGCCAAAGCCATTCCTTTAGGACAGTCTGTTCTGGCTTTATATTTCAGCTTCTTTAGAAAATTAAATAAACTGGCTGGCAGACTTTATTTGCTTACATGATTCAGACTATTCTTTCAAACAAGGTGACGGAACCTGAAGAATTATTTATTCTTCCTCATACCATCATTAGCAAACTGACATGTAAGTAAAATTTGGGTCCTGACCAGTGAACTTTTATGACAATTTTCCTTGCCTTATCTTAAAACCAAATGAACAATGAATTATATATATAGTCTTGTTGTAATCTCAAGCAAAATTTGTACCACAGAAACCTGGAATGGTTCTAACCAAAGTGAGTGTTTTAAACTAACCAAAACTAAGTGTTTTAAAGCTTACCTAAGTATAACATGTCTTTCTTTAATGGGCCAGAATAACGTGAATAGCATTGCAGTCTCAATAGTAACACACAACATTGCTCCATCCACATTGCTCCCAATTTTTGGGAATAATCATTTCCTGACCTCTGCTAATATTTCTCATCGGTACTTCAAGAAGTACTCACGAAAGCCAAACCCATCCTGGAGATAAGGAGAATTAAGACTGATCTCTACCTGCCCCCACTTCTACCTTTGTATTGTTTTAGTCTCGCTGTCCTACTACTGTAAATGTTTTTCTTTGATATTCATTACATCTGGTGAAGCCAGAAGCAGGGAAATTTACCTACTGTACTACTGCATTGATTACTACCAACTGTACAGAACACTATAAAAGTTTCCTGTAGTCTTCTGTTCAGTGGGACAGAAATTCAAATTAATATATTGGGGTGACAAGTATAGTTAAGACTATAAAAAAATTTGACTTTCCAGAAATCTGAAGAAGGCAAGTACCCACGCTTCCGGACTCCRTTCCAAACGAAGGCATGTCCTAGCTTTTGCACTGTGCAACCTCACAGTTACGAGACTTTTCGTAACTCAACCACTACTCTGGAACACCAATCCCTCCCAAACTGGTCCTGAAAATGCTGCATCACAGTACCAGTAAGACATAAACCATCATCCTGCAAAGAGTTAAATAAAAATCAAACAAAATGGTAACATTAGGAATTCAGTTCTCTAATCTAAGCTTGTGTTTCAACAAGAAAACAAGTAAGATTAATTCGGTTTCCAGTCAATCAATCATCAAACTTTGGTTTAAAAAACACTGCCCTCAAGAAGAGGACCAATTTATCAAATGACATTTTTCCCCTAAAGAAACTACTTTGCGCCACATACAGTTTTGTTTTGAACCCAGATAACTGTTAGGGCCTTTGAGATATGCAGAAATGTCTTCCTATTTGTCCCAGTAAAAGCCATGCCAGGATTATATAGAGATACATACAATCAATTATTTCTTGGATATAAAACTCTCAAGCCAACAGGAAGGCCAGACATATAAAACCAAATACTATTGCCCAACACCCCACCAAGCTATAATTCTTGTTAGTCAGTGCTATTCCAATATTTCACTCATCAGTATTCCTCCTTCTCAAATTTTTATAATTATAGTCATCATCAGAAGGAAGGTTTGATAAATTCACTAACTACAGGGAAACAGAGAAGCATTCTCTGGAGAGCTCAATGCCCACATATCAACCTTGGTGAATTTAGTATTTTAATTAGTGGAAAATTCTAGATATTATAGCTGTGCAACTGCACAATGGAAGGCAACCAAAGCGATGCACTACTGCTTTTCCAAGCGTGCATTTACCTTGAGTACCGCCTACTGTATTCAAAGCCTTAACACGCAGTAACATAATGACATCTACAAGGCTCTGCTCAGGATCAACATCACAGTCCAGAGCTCTGCTGTCAGCAGTGCCTTGATCAAATTCATGCTGATATTAAATTAGTTTAGTTTGGAAGAGCTAAAAACATTGTACAGAAGGTAAAATGCTTTAATAGGGAATAGTTCCCACTTCCTTCTCCCAAAAGAAACAGGAGAAATCAAAATGACAGCTCGAGATAGGGCTACACTCCACAGCGAATGCTTGCTTTCATTTTGGATGCTCTAGCCTGGGGAGGAGAAAGTTCCTTTCCTTCGAGTAGGGAAACTGCTCAGAACTTCAGACATTTGTAACAAAAACTGTTAGGAGAAACTAATCCCTCAGGAGGATGAGGCAGCACACTGATCAAAATCAGAAGCAGCTTCTCCTTCCCGGCAGTGGTGACAATGGACAGTGATGTGTTTCTCAGCAAGGCAAAAGAAACTTATGGAGCCTTCATTCTTGGTTGAACTTTGGAAAGCCTTGATTAAAGGTCTATGAAAAATGTTATTCAGCAAGAATTTTATTTGGTTGTTTTTTCTCTAACTAAAGATTATGCTTGCGATTTAAATTTTTATAGTGGAAATGCTGACAATACTACCTAAGCTACAGCATCACAATCCGAATCTATCTACTGAAGTCAGGCTGATGATGTATATCACGACAATTATAATTTTTACCTTTTAATTCAATTCTGTCATGAGTATAATAAACAAAGACAGTTTGTTAAAAACCTTTGCAGAGAAGCTAAATTTCTCAAGTACATTAAGTATACAAACATAAGGACAGCTTAATATAGCCAGACTTGAGATTTTGCCTATTAGTTCCTGCTCTACCATAAACCAACTCCTTTCCATTGCGCTTTCACTTTAGCTTTTGACATACCAAATTTTTAACAGCCTATATAGATATTAAAACTCTTTTCCTTGACTTTGTGTGCATTTAAAAGATTGATCAGTACCTCGCTTAGTTCATGCAAGTAGGCCCCCTCAAAAATTAACTTATACTAGTGTAGCTATTCAGTTACAGGTACCAGCATAACTGTAGTTCTGTCTGAAGAAGCCTACCTCACTTCTACTCATGTAAATATGAAATGTTCTTACAAATTTTCATGATACAACTACACTTGAGAGCTTGCACTGATCTTTGAAGCACAGGCATGGGCTGGACAAAGCCCTTTGCACAGACAAACACAAAATGTTTCCTATGCTCAATCACGTGTTTAAAGCAAAGGCACCTACTTAAGAAACTGCTAAATCAGGGCCCCTGTTGCTGTCCTCCTCAGAGCAAGGCACAAGCCCAGCTCCGTGCCAAAGGCTGCTCCCCGCATCGGGGGCCCACAGACACAACCTATGCTCGAGTTCGTAAAACAAACACAACTCCGTGAGAAAACATGCGACAACTCTCATCGTCAAATAGCTGCGTTTTCATCTATCATGTATTACTAGGCCACTTACWGTAAAAACCAACATAAGTACATTCCCTAACACAAGTATTTTTCATTAGCAGTTGTTTAAAGATGGGTTTATAGCCATAAATGAAATGCCATTCGGGTATGAAAGCAGGCTGAGCAGAAGCAAAGGTCCCTGGAAGGGCTTCAAGGCCTGTGCTGATGTGTCACAAACTCATCACACAGCGCCAGCACCCCGTCCCCGCAGCCCCTCGGCCCTCCGAGGGGCCYGTCCTGCCCCCAGGCACCAGGCCGCATCCGTCCCAGCCCGGCCGGACGTGGAACATCTCCCAGGCATCCCCATCACCCACAGACTGCGATTACTCGTGACTCAGAGGATTTGGGGCTGGTTTGTTTGCGCGGCCCCACGCCAACTCCGGAGTTCCCGGCAACGCACGTCTGCGAGAGAGAAGCCGAGGGCAGCTGGGCCAAATCCCAGCCTCAGTTTTAAGGACTCCCCTGAGGAGATTTCCGCCCACCCCCACAGATACAACAAAACCCGGAGCGAGCCCTGGAGCAGCCGAGCTCGGAGGGGAGGACGGGGCTGGGGGCGGGGAAGGGAAAGTACGGGGACACCAGCAGGGCCGCCGCGGCGAAGGCGGCAGCGCTGCCGGGAGGCGCCAGGGCCCGGGGCGGGCCGCGGGACCCCGCCGTCGGCCGGGGCCGCCGCGCCGCGCCGGCCAGGAGAAAGGCCGCTTTGTTCCCCCCTCCTCCCCGCGGCGGGCGGCCGCCTCCCGGCCCGGGAGACGGAGGCGGACGGGTGGCGTCACTCCGCCGGTACCTACCGCAGCAGGAGACGACGAGGAGCAGGAGCTGCGCTGACCTCCAAGCCGGGGAGCCTTCTGCGCTCCCCCAAGGGGCCATAACACCAGCCCACAAGAAGGCGACGAGAAGCCGGACCTGCCACCGCCGCGCCCCCGACACGGAGCCGGAGCCACCGCCGCAAGAGGGGCCGGCGGCGCCTCGCCCCCTCGCCCAACRGAGCTGCTGCCTCGGGGAGCGCTAGCGGCCCGCACACCCGCGCCTCATCCGCCCGCCCGCCCGCCGAGCCATGAGCCGCCGCCACCTCCGCCGGCCTCGGCCTCCTTCCCCTCGCGCCGCGCCGCTTCCTCCTCCCCGGCTGGGCTCCGCCGCGGCTGCGCACTGGCGGCCCGAGCGCATGGAGTCGCTCCCGGCAGCCGCGGGCCGGGCGGGCGAGCGGGGCGGAGCAGCGGCCCCCCAGACGGCGGGGGAGGGCCCGGGCCGCCACGCTCCGGCGCGGCACCGCCCCGCGGCTGCCTCCCCCCCCTCCTCCTCTCTCTCCTCCTCCTGCGTGGCCGCCGGCAGGTTTCGGCCCGCCCTTGGCAGCTCTCTGCCCGCCCCGTCCCGGGAGCCGCCGCCGACGGCCCCCTCAGCCGAGGCCGCGATTCCCGGGGCTGGGTCCCGTGGTCCGGCCGGTCCGCCCGGGCCGCGCCGCCGCGTCTCTGACCCGAGGAGGCGTCCTCCGAGGAGAAGGGCTCAGACCGRGGAGGGAAAGTGAATCTTCCCGTCACTGCGGCGGCTGAGCAGCCTGGATTCACGGCTTACACCCAAGATAACCGAATGGGTATTTGGGTGTCCTGGCTCTCTGCCCTGGAGAAAACTCTGTGTGTGAAATCAAACCCAATCTATAAAGCACGGAGACACCCCGGCAGCTGGCGGCCGCTGCGTTTCTGACCTCCAAAGGTGCATTTCACTAGTGAGACCGAGAAACTACCATGGGAGCAAAAAGCATAACTGCTGTAGATGCATAGTTTCCAAAATTATGGACCCCATAGAAATTCCTTGTGACACTTTCAGTTCAATTACGATTGCCCATCTTTCACCCTTTAATGACACCGTTTTCCTGGTGTACTGTTACCTATCACACTCAGTTGTTTAACCGAGTGTCAAAAGCAAGTGGGATTCACAGCGCAACTTCTATTTTTAGCTTGAATTTTGCAGTGCCTGTTGCAGACAGGGAGCAGTGTTTACTGCCTCTGTTCTACTAGATCAACTGATCTACTTGGAAAAACAAAATATTACCATTCCTGTGAAAAACAGAAGTTAACTTACRTTGATAGGGCTTCGTAGCTACACCATGAGAACAGATGCGTTGGATCAGACCAGAGTTCTTGCTCCACAAATGGTGATTGCTACGGGGAGTTGTCTATGTTATTTCTCTTTATTTCTCTCTTTTTTCATAGAATCATAGGGTCATTTAGGTTGGAAAAGACCCTTAAGATAATCGAGTCCAACCCTAAACCTAACACTGCCAAGGCCRCCACTAAACCATGTCCCCAAGCGCCACGTCTTTCAAATACTTCCAGAGATAGTGACTCAACCACTTCCCTGGGCAGCCTGTTCCAGTGCTTGACAACCCTTTTGGTGAAGAAATTTTTCCTAATATCCAGTCTAAGCCTTCCCTGGCACAACTTGAGGCCATTTCCTTTCATTTGTTCTTCTTGKGTTTCTCCCACATTTATTTCCCAATCCCCATCCATTTGGGAAGGAAGAGAAGTATATTGGGGGGTGTCTTTTTTGGGAGGGAGGAGAGGTTTATTTAAGGGTCAGCATCTGGATGAAGATGCAGCATTAATAATAGTCACCAAAGAAGGAAGGTAAACCAGACAAGCACGAATGCTCTCCAACTCTCTGAGAAGTTGTGGCTCAGGAACACCCTGTACTAGAGATGGTATCATTGAGTTTAATAATCCTCAGTGGATTAGTCTTCAGTAAATTTGTCCAGTCACAGTTTGAACATATGAGGGATGTGACTGTTCATCTCTCAGAAGCCATGAGTATGCATACCAAATTAACACTTTAAGGGAGAAGAAAACCTTTATTAATAGGTTTATACAAACAAGTAAAGCATTCTCAGCATCTTAGCCAACAACCTTTTTGGTTTCTGTCTACTTGCAAGTCTAACCAACTTCTTCAGTGAAACCTCAGATGTCCTATTTTCCACCCAGTATATCCCATTCCTCTTTTTGTTTTTAATTATTAACAGCGGGGCCCTGGAAGGATGCTCAGGAAGTCTGGTCTTGTAGCCACTGAGAAAGACATTACGGCTTTTATGAACAGACACCACACAGAGCCTATGAACACACAGGGACTTCTAATCCTCCCACAGTAATTACGGCTGTATGTGCTGGGTGCAAGTCCTTACTGGAACCTGTTAAAATCTCTGCCATAGTCGTAGGTCAACATTAAACAAATCAGCACATGATCCATAGCCTTCCTCCACTCCTCCCAAAGTTATTTTTGTCTGTCTAGTTCAACCCAGTTTCTACCACCCAGTTGTATGCTATTGAGATGTGATATGATTCTCTTTCCATAGATTTTAGTTGCATAACAAAGAAGACAACAGTAATTATCTTTTCAGGTTAAATGCTATTCCAAACAACACAAATATCTCTGTTGGCAAAACTGCTTTCAGTCACTTGCACAAACAAGTGGCTGCCCTTTACCATGTACCCAGGTTGATTGTTCATGGCAGCAGAGAGCAAAGCATCAACCCCTGGAATGTGCTTAATTTCAACATTGTTCTCAAAGATGCAGAGTGAAGGATGATATGCAAAAGAGTCCTGCCTCAGTACTAAAGGAGCTTGGCAAGCAAAAGGTGAGATACTGAAGTAATGATCTAGAGAAAAAACCTCTGCAGAAGCAGCTTGCCTGCATATGAGATCAGCTGGATCTTGTAAGTCCAGGGAAAACAATGTGCTAGTAGTCCAGATAAGACACTCAGGATGTCAAGCAACATCTTCCCATATTGCACCCTTAGCAAGTTCACCAAATCTATAAACTTTAAAGTATTTCAAAAGACTTCTTCCCTAGCAAAGTTATCTGAGTAAAAAGTCTGACTCCTTTTTTTTTGCTGCTCCTTCTGTTGACCTGTGCCAAGAGCTGTCTGTCTTAATCTCTTTGATGTTTGGGGACAAGAATATTCTTTCTCCTATGCCTGAAAAGTACGTAGTAAATCACAGACATGACTTTATATAAATGAAGTTCTAATAATGACTGCGTTTTTTTGTTTGTTTGTTTGTTTGTTTGTTTGTTTTACTCTTATCTGAAGATGACTAATAAAAGTTTATCAATAGGAATCATTTTAAGCTGGCATGGAAGTTGACACTGTCTTTATTTCTTATTTGAAGGCAGGTGAAGATAAAAAATGCACGCATGGTTCACCTTGAACCAAACCAAGATTGTTGTAACAGGCAGTCATTCTTCTGTCTGAACCTCAAGGTTGGCATGTGAAGCTACTGAAGCAGCTTCAGCAAGAATTATCAGGCACCCACTGATTATATCAGCATATGTTTTTTTCCCCCTGTAGTTTTACTTTCAACATTGTTTTCTTTTTAACGATTGGTTGTTTACAGTCACTTCAGCTTCACCTCACTGCCTACCACACGCGCTTCCTTCTCACCATCTTCTCTTTTTCTCTTCATACCCCTTCCTCATCAGTTCTCCCTTTCTTTTGTCCCTTCAGACTATGCTGTTAGCAAATGCCACCCACAGATTTAACAGCAGTTTTATGACCCATTGTAAAAGTTGTCCCCAGTTTATTCCTTGCTCTCTATTCCTGCTCTCACTGTCTGTAAAATGGTAGGAGACAATCTTACAGTATGTGTCTCTAATTCCAAGTCCTGGCTGGGACCTCTCGGTACCATTTTAATACACAATAAGGATGGGGACAATTTAAGATGTTGACTAGATCTCAGCTAAATGAAGTAACAGTAGTTTTCCTTTACCAATCTCATTACTTTCTGTCCCATATCCTCCCTTCAGGTGAGGTCATAAGAAATGTTGGTATGTTCAGTACCAGTGTTTAATTTTTGGTGAGACCTCTACCACATCTGAATTTTTCTTCACCTGTTTTTTGCAGAACTTCTCAAGTACTTTATCATAAAAAGAAMATCAATGGAATTCTAAATATTCTTATTTTGTGATACTAATTTTTCCAAATCAATTATTTATAAACTTAAAGTATGAAAAAGTAGGCAGCAGAGGAAGCAGATTTCTTTCCCAGACTTGCATTTGTTTTGCAGCACAGCGTATGAAGACTGGGACAAAAATTATTTGTTCCATCTATTCAATGATTTTTTTTTTTTAACAAAATTGTTTGCACAGCAGTTGTCTAAAGAGTGCTAGCAGACTAGATTTTTATTCTACATTATTTTTAATACTAGACCACAGCTACCTCAAATCTAGAGTACCCTGCATAACTTCACTGCAAAATGATGAAAGACAGTAGAAGATGGTGCCAGAAATGTCTGGATCAAGGCCATTGTGTTAAAAATGTGTAGCATACATCAGAATCTGCTTGCGTTGTGCTAGTGTACATATTAGTATTGCTGTTGTGTGCTGGAGAAAATATATTAAATGTGTTAAGTGATCATTTATTTCCCTGGTATTTATTATTAGTATCACTGTGCAGTCTAGAGGCCAATCAAGAGTAGGATCCCATTATGCTAAGGACTGTACAAACATAGGACATGCTGTACGTGTGCAGTGGAAAACAGTGCAAATACGGCTTGGTTAACTGCAAATGGAGTGTGTCTGGAGCCAGCGACAGTGTGGCTGCATCCCTGTAGCTTGCACCCAAACTAATATTSTAGGGCATATTAGTTTAAGCAGCGTAGTCCACTAACTGCTTCTGGAATTCACGTTGCTTTCCTCAAACCACTGCGGAGCACTTGGAGTAAGTCAGTGCTCTTTTTCCATGCTTTATTACCTGGGGACTGTAGATTTGTAGACAGTTTGCAAGCTCTTTGCCTAGAATCTCAACGGCGTAACAGGGTCCCCCGCAGGAGAAAGGGATTTGTGTACAAGCAAGTTTTAAGAACTGCCTAAAAATTTGTTACCTCAGTTAAAAGTAATTCATGTCCCTAATGTAATAGTAGTTATTTTTTCTTATTAGTCATCCAAATCTGGACTGTCTTTCTTACATGTATCGGATATTATGCTTTAAATATTATTACAACTGTTTTATGTTGTAATAAAACTGACTGTTCAGATTAAATCGTGAGTTGTAGTCACAGGCTCTGTAGTTTCCCTGACAATAACAGCATTTCTGTCGTATGCTGCATGAATTGCTATTGACTAATTTTATAGTTTTAGACATTTCTGTAAATGTTGCCCAAGCTTGTTCATTTATTAAAGTACATTGCTGCTGCTGCAAGGACAATCAAACAGAAGGAACTTCAATTTGGAATAAGCCATGTGACAAAGCGTGACCTAATTCAGCCTGCAATTACGCTGTGTAACGTAATGCTTAGGTGAGTACCTACAACATGGTAACATCACCGGTGTTAAAACTGCTTTGTTCTTTCCTTAGTGTTAACTAAAGCAGCTTAACTCCTACTGTGGCAATGTGGACCTAGATGGCTGGCAAAGATCAACAAGTATGGTGATACCTTCATTCCTCTGCCTGCATCCTTAGCAACAGCCCCAGAAGCGGCTTAAGAACGACTATATTAGCATTATTTTACTACAGGATTTCCAGTGCACTAGAGAAGCATCAGYGGTTATCTAAAGTGGTTGAATAGCATCAGAAGATAGGAGAGAATCTGAGTCCGTAGTCACATCACATCTCAGAAGAAAATCTAGTCCTTCGCTCCAGTCATGAGTGACRTAGGGCTGCTCTTAGCAGCCATTCTCTTACCTTTGGATTTAGCTTTTCAGGACCTGCTAGCTGATACCTGGAAGAAACTTCTATCACTACAATCTCTTTTTAAAACCTGTATGCTTTTTACACATGTATACACATTACTCTATAAAACATTATAATAAACCCACAAGAAAAGCCTAAGTTTAAAGTCTAGTCAAAACAATGAATTCATAGGCGAAGATATTTGTATAAAACTTTCAAATAATTTTGAATAATTATCCAAGCACAGAAAGAGCACAACTTCAGCTGATTCAGAACAGTTGAAGAACTAAACTATTAATACTATTTTAATTTTAGAGCAGACAAACCCAAAGACCAAGGGGAAAAGAAAGGCAAAAAAACCCGAATATGCCAAAGGAAAGAAAAAGCCAAGACAAAAGACTGCATGATTGCAAAAAGAAAACCAAAAAATCTCTTCAATACTAACAGAACATTTCATGAGCAGTTTTCAAAACCTAAGAGGCTAATTAGCTAGTGTGGAAGGAGCTATTAAAAAGCCTACAGKTTTTTTTGTGGAATTTTTCATTTTCTGAATTCAGTTTATTTTTTCTTACACACAATTTTTGAAGCAATTATCTTTTCAAACTCCATACTGACMCTGGTAATATTCTTGATTTTTAATTAGGTTAAATTAGAACCTCCTTCATCTGGCCTGCAAATGCACGTCATGTCCCCACTAGTCATTAAAGCAGAAACAGCATGAAGTCTGAAGTAGTGAACTGCTTCTAAAGTATAGCCCAAAGTTCAAAGAAGCAGAATGAACTCTAGTTTTATAGCGATAATCATGTTCTGCATGTTGACAGGGCTGGAAGAAAATGCAACCATCGTGATGTGTTAATATTTTGCCCAAATAGATTTTTTTATCTTGTTGAGTGCAGCTAATCTTTAGCCACGGTTCCAGATCATCTGTTTGTCATGTGCACCTCCACCTCCAAGTGGAGGACTTTGAGTCGGAGGGCAGGATCTCAGCCAGAGGAGCTCTGCAGCCCTTTAGCATAATCAGGAACTTAAGCTAGTCTCCTTCCCTAGTCCATGATAAAACTGATTTCTACAATTCTCCAGGACCAAGACTGAAGTGYTTTGGTTTTCTTACACAATAGCAGTTGGGATGTTGCTGTTTTAAATTTCTTAACAGAGCTTGTTTGGCTTAGCCATACCTAATGCCATTTCGTAGATGTGAATTGCAATTTGAAGAAAACCATGGGGTGTAAACTTGTAGAGGTGGGCATGAGCACTCTGTAGGATAGCTGCTAGCTTCAAAGGGAGGAACCCCTACAGGAGCTAGACGTTCAGAGAGGGATTACATTAATTCAGTGTTACTCTTCCTTTCCATTGTCCCATCCAGTGGAAACTATCCTTTGAACTCGTAATTTGGCTCTTAATGCATGACTGAACCAGATTTGGCAAGAGGAACTCCAGTCTTAAATATGAAAGCAATGATATCTCTTAGGTGAAGGTTCATGAGAACTGTGAGTCAGATCATCTAACTAACTGTAGTAAGACCTTAGCATAACCCACAGGTTAGCCAAGGTTAGAGGAGAGGGCTTCTAAGAGCTTCTCTCAGGCTGCGAAATACAGACACAGTAACGGACAGTTACTGGCTTGAGCAAAGGAGTTTTACAAGTTCCAAGGAGTACTACGCTTTTCTGCCTACACTTCTGAACATGACAGTTATTCTGTCAAAGGTCCAGAATGATAGTAGACACACACATACACACACACGTGTGTGTATATGTATGTATGTGTATTATATTCGTATACGCTGTTACACCTTCCATTCTTATCTAGGTACCTTAATCTTAATAGTACCTATTCCAAACAGTCTAGGAGTCATTCTAGGTCTCACCTTCCCTTGCCCCAAATCACATGGATATTAAAAAATCGTAAGACTCTCAGTAAGACTTTGCATATGACTTGACTCATAAAACTTGGCAATACCACCATATGCTCACCCATTCAAGCTAAGTATAAAACTGTGTGGTAATACGTTAAGAGTGCCAGGGATTTGCAAAGCTCTGCAAGTCCCCAAGACAAACATGAACTTTTTAGTTGTGAAGTGTGTGCAAAATACACATGTGAATTAGAACTCAAAGCAGTTAACTTATTTTTTTTCATTTGTTTCTATTTACAAAGGTATTATGTAGTCTGCTATGACAAAACTACCTTTATTTGAAATCTAATATACAAGCTTACCTTTATTTGTAAAATCAAACCTATATTAAACTGCACAGAAGACAGAGTAAGTGCATATTCCTAAAGAGGTACATTAGTATATTCAAGAACAATATTCAGCAATATAAATTAAAATAAAATGTCTTGAGTTTAATAATTCAATATTTTAATTGGACCTTGTGGTACGGTGATATCTTGTAGTGAAGCAAGATGTCCTTTTTTTTTTTTTAACATTTCTCCATCTTTTAATTAAAATACAAGAAAATGTGAAAGGAAGATTAAGATTATGACATTCACATTCTGTCACCTATTCTTCAGAGAACATACCAACAGTACATTTTACATCTAGTCATTAGAGCTACAGGAGTAAATTAAGGCCTGGGTGTCTGAATCCCATTTTTATCTTTCAATACATCTGCTGTGAGTGAGAGTGGGAGATCCACAGCAGAAGAGACCACCTTGTATTCCCTGTTCCCCTGTAGCCACAGAGATCAATGGGTTAGAATTAGCATGATCATGTGGAGAAGCGTTTCAATATACTAAAAAATGCCTTTAGGACTAGACTAAGTTGTTTTTTACATTTTAGTTTTCCACTGTGCCAGACAGTTTTGCACTTAATTTTTCCCTTTCAAGCTTTAGTCCTACTATGTTATGTTGCTTATTTATTGAAATGATGTTTTCAATATATTTCTGTCAGGCTTGTAGAAGTCTTTGACACACTCCAAGTGAGCAGTAGCACAATAACACTGAAATATTTTCATGGCAATATTCAGAGATTTTAGAGCTACAGGCTGTATCATGACCTGCAGGAATTAGCATTGTTCCCTGAAGTAAATGAATAGGTTTTCCTGAAATCATTCTTGGATCAAGCTCCAAGTTTTCCATTTGTAAAAAGTTCAACCATTTGATGAAGTTTCGCTTGTCTGCAAACAGACAGCTGGCTTTTTTTTCCCTACTGGAAAAAAGTGATAACTGCTAATAGACAAAGGCTTTTGTTTGTTTGCTACAAAACAGCTGCTTCTAATCTACCTTGGACTCACACTGGTATTGCAGTATCAAGGAGGATGTAAGCAAACAAACAAGAGGACAATGAGATCCTGAAGGGCAGATTTCCAGCACCAGAAAACCCACTAGTAGTGGATTCAGATGCAATCTGATGCAATAGCAATGTAGCTCACTGCAGTCATTTATTATATTGTCCTTTAGCTCCAAATGTGCAGAATAGTTTTCTACTGAGCCTGCATAATTGYATTGCAGGAGATATCTGGGACTCCTGGAAATGCTGGCAGCTGGGATCATTTTCTTCTGAACTAGCACGTGAGGCTCTTAAAATTCAGAAAGGCATGTTGTTATTTTTCACAGTGTTCAAATTTTACTTGTTTACTCAAGACTGTCCAGGGCAAAAGGGTAAAGACAGAGGCTCTGCAGGCAATAAACCCTCCATCACTATCTGCAGTCCTGTCCCTGATGACTGGTCGGTGTCAGAGAAACCCAGCTAGCTGACACTGCAGCACCTGCCTCTCATTTCACTCCCCTGTGCACCCTCCCCCCGCCTCCTTATTCATCACAGATCTAGAGCTGGAAGGATAAAAATTGAGGGGAGGCCAATATTTCCTCACACTTAATCTGTGTGTCCAGAGACAGTATACACTCTGGCCATGCTGTTAATCTCTAAATCCCCTAAACAGATAAAGCTTTCTAGAGAAGCTGCTGTAGACACTGAGGAGAAGATAAAACTCACTTGGTTGCTTCCTTGGAAGACTTCAACTTCCTAGCCTGAATGTGGACATAAAGCGCAGGAACAAATCCCTGTCTTGGTCTGGAAATTTCTTCCTGTAGGAGGAGATAAAACCTGCTGAAAATAGGGGCAGAATTATAAAACTTCATTCCAACAATCTGGGACATCAAGAAACCTGTCAAGACAACCTCCAACTCGGCTGCTGTTTGCAGTGAACATACTGGCTTCTCCTGGCCAGGCTCGGGACAGACATGGCACTTGTTGCTCTAAGGATTAAAATGTCCTTGACAAAGGAAAGGTCACAGAAAGCTCCATATAGTGCTGCAACTTTTCTGTGGACTCTAAACTTCTGCTCATTAGTTACTAATTTCTTGCTCTTCCAACCAGTAGCATGGAGAAGTGGAACTTATCACATATATTTCAGTTTGCTGCCTACTTCAACTACCTATTAAACTGACCTAGACTGAAGTCTCACTTTCAGTACAGACAATTCTGCATAGGCTAGTGCAGCCTAGCTGTAAGATCTACTTAGCTCTGCGACAATTTGTGACATTTAGGCTTTGCCAGAAAAGAACAAAAGGAAGGTCAAGAATAATACAAGATTGGAGTGCTGCTGACAGGACTTCCACAGGAGCTGGCCCAAACTGGCACAAAATCAAGAGATAACTTTTTGAGTCTGCCACAGTTATCCTCAGTGACCCTGAGAAAAAACAAAGTCTTTCTGAGTCTCAGTTTCCAAGGTAAAGAATGAGATAATGCCCCTTTGCCCGCCTTTTCTATTTAAACTGGGATGATTTTGATGGTGGATGTCTCATTGCATGAATGCACAGYGCCCGTAGCTCAAGCATTCTGATTTCAAGTATGCTCTAATGTGTATAGTAAACTGAATTAAAGAACTGCCTTTATAAAAGACAAATACATTCATGAAATGTATGTCTGGAAATTCAGCAGGCTCTTAGTGTAACTCATTAGTAGAAAGCCTATTCATCTGCCTTCTTTTCAAAAAAACAAGGACAGTGCAAAAGCAAAAGAGGCATCCATGAAGTAAAGATTCACAGAGAGTAGGGATACAAATATCCTGCATCAGGATAAGGCCTCTGATTCATTTCACGGCAGCCATTAAGTTTCATTTCTTGGGAAATGCTCTCCACGTATAGATGTGCACCAAACACCTGGAAATCTCTTGAGTTAAATTTATAGCTGCTAGTGCAAATTGCTTGCAAATTAGATTTCATTGGAATTTCAAGCCCCTTCCCCCCGCCCCCACCCCTTTATTTTCCTCCCTCCAAGAAACGCCCCATCCCACATAAGGAACATACAAACATTTTTGTTGTACATATATATATACATGCATAATTTATATGTTAAGAGAAAAAGTACTTTAAACTGCAGTGCATTCAAAAGTGAATAAATTTTAGCAATGGTTGCACATACAGCCTTCATTCTGTCTTTGTGCTTGTTCATTACATAGCATTCYCCAAATAATAAATGGGTGTTTATTCTCTTACTGTCTTTCTTAGGTGACTACCAGATAATATTCCCAGTGTGAAATGGTTTATTTTTTAAACCTGTTGCTAATCTGTTCAACAGAGTGCTCAGAAGCTATATGTCTGGGGTAGAAACCCCTTGACTAATAATTATAATTAAGTAATGAAGATTGTGTCACTATAGCTGCTGATCTGGCAGGTAAGGGAGTACATGAAGAAACAGAATATATAAAGATGAGCCAGTCTAGAAGATATGCATCCCATAGTCTTCAGGGTATTCACTAATAAAATTACTGAATGACTTGTAATTATATTTTGTAAGCTAAGGGAGAACCAGAATCATATCTAAGGAATTGGAAATTAAAAGATGGACTGATTRATTTTTTTGTTATATATAAAGAAATACTAGTAATTACAATTTGCTAAACATATCTTGAACTATAGTAAACTTAATTAAGGTAATAAGTAAGAAAATCTATATGTATCTACACCAGTGAGGACTAGTAACAACAAGTCACGGGATGCAGATGCAAAAGCATGTGACACCTTCATATTTTAGTTCAGAATTTGATCAGATAGCTATTAGATACAGCTATAAAATCTCACAGGACTTTAGGAGTCATGGAGAGAGGAGCAAGTCCATAGTCAACAGCAACATGAGTTTGAGATCATAGAATCATAGAATAGTTTGGGTTGGAAGGGACCTTTAAAGGTCATCTAGTCCAACCCCCCTGCAATGAACAGGGACATCTTCAACTAGGTCAGGTTCCTCAGAGCCCTGTCCAACCTGACCTTGAATGTTTCCAGGGATGGGGCATCTACCACCTCTCTGGGCAACCTGTGCCAGTGTTTCACCACCCTCACTGTAAAAAAATTCTTCCTTATATCTAGACTAAATCTACCTCTTTAAATTTAAAACCATTCCCCCTTGTCCTRTTATAACAAGCCTTGCTAAAAAGTCTGTCCCCATCTTTCTTATAAACCCCCTTTAAGTACTGAAAGGCAGCAATAAGGTCTCCTCGAAGCCTTCTCTTCTCCAGGCTGAACAACYCCAACTCTCTCAGCCTTTCTTCATAGGAAAGGTGTTCCATCCCCCTGATCATTTTTGTGGCCCTCCTCTGGACCCACTCCAACAGGTCCATGTCTTTCCTGTGCTGAGGGCTCCAGAGCTGGACGCAGTACTGCAGGTCTCACCAGAGCAGAGTAGAGGGGCAGAATCACCTCCCTCGACCTGCTGGCCACGCTTCTTTTGGTGCAGCCCAGGATACGGTTGGCCTTCTGGGCTGCGAGCGCACATTGTTGGCTCATTRCCCAACTTTTCATCCACCAGTATCCCCAAGGCCTTCTGGGCAGRGCTGCTCTCAATCCCTTCATCCCCCAGCCTGTATTAATGCCGGGGGTTGCCCCGACCCAGGTGTAGGACCCTGCACTTGGCCTTGTTGAACCTCATGAAGTTCACACAGGCCCACTTCTCAAACTTGTCCAGGTCCCTCTGGATGGCATCCYGTCCCTCAAGCATGTCGACTGCACCACTCAGCTTGGTGTCATCTGCAAACTTGCTGAGGGTGCACTCGATCCCACTGTCTATGTCATTGATGAAGTACTGGTCCCAATACGGACCCCTGCGGGACACCACTCATCACCAATCTCCATCTGGACATTGAGCCATTGCCCACTACCCTCTGGATATGTCCATCCAACCAATTCCTCACCCACCGGACAGTCCACCCATCAAATCCATACCTCTCCAGTTTAGAGAGAAGGATGTTGTGGGGGACCGTGCCAAAGGCCTTACAGATCCCTCTCCAGTGAGACAGTACAATGATAAACAGCAAAATCCAAACTTGCCTAGCTAAGTAAGGAGAAAGCCCTCAGTAAAAAAAAAAAAAAAAAAAAGGAAAAAAATTATTCCAAATTTGATGGAAATTTTCAAGAAAACTTTCAAATTAGCTTGAAATAGCATGGGTGGAATGCTACATGAATTTGAAGTCAACAACAAAATACCCATGAACTCCTGTGGGAGCAGACAACGTTTCATGCTATTTTATTCAACACACATTTTTATACTGCGTTTATTGCTGTGGCCTCCAAGTATCTTGCAGGAAGACAACTACCGTCTGTCATATGTGGTCACTCAGCTGCTCCCCTGGGGCAGAAGTGAATGTGTGCCAGGTGGTGCGCTTTGCTCTGGAGGTGAAATGGGAATATCCTGCCAGGTATCTCCAGTGCTGCTTTACCAAAAAACTGCAATGCATGTGGATGCAGGAGGTAAAGTATGTTTGGAATTGGGCACATAGGCCATGTGGCTAACGCCCGGATTTGGCCACTCTAAGGAGCTCTACAGTGGCCAATGTGCAGAGGTTGCCAAGAAAAAGCTCTGAGCCCATACCCATACCTCTCCTCACCAGTTTGACTGTACATGTGCTTATATTACAGTCTGGACAGTGCTAGTAACGACCAGCTGCAAGGAGAAGGGAATTCACAGTCACATTTCCCTTTCATAGCGTTACATTGCCAGTCTTTCATCTGCTGGGTTATCTGACCTATATTTCATCCTCTCCAAAGTAGCTTAAATTGTAAGAATCTTCCTCTTCGTACATTTTTAATTCAGAAGAGTAGCTTGTACTGATTATAYTACAGGACCTCTGAGTTTTACCACAGGTGGAATGACTACCTACATTTATTTAGCTTGCTCAGCAAACAGTCCTTTAAGAGTAATTGCTGACAAATTAAAAAAGTTAACTGCTACAGAAATACAAAGGGATCACACAATGTCTTAATCAGAAAAGTACTGTTCGAAACAAGACATCATCAAAGACTGTTAAATTGAAAAATGTAAAACATCTGTTAGCTAACCAATTTACCATTTGATCTACTGTCATAATTCTTAAAAATAAAACAAACCCAAAATGCTGCTGTAGCTGCTTACTGGTGGAATACAGAAGATGATAGAATTTCAGCAATCAGGTGATACAAAATGATGAAAATAAAAAAAATAAAATGCCCATTTCTTAATTTCAGTAGACTCTAAAGGCATCCAAATGAAATACTCTGAAACTGTGTCTTTCTAGTAAATATTCACTTTAAGTGGTGTACTTAGAGATTATATTGCTAGCTCCGCAGAGCACCAAAATAACGGATCAGTCATCTTATATTTTATAAATTTGAAGAGTACTGATAATAGATCTGACATAGCATTTCCTCAAATGCTGTTCTTCATCGATCTGAATACAAAGAAAGCAGGCGTGATTTTTTCTAGTGTAGCAGGCAATATTTAATAAAAGAATTCAAGACTAAACAGTCAACAAAGTCTCATTACAAATGCAAGAAAATTAAACACCATCATATTTAGTTGTTACAGTTATTAAAACATTCAGCTTGTTTGTCATGCACTGCCTGCAGGAAAAAACAAGTTCAGCATTACGTAAACAACAATAATGTCTTCAGCAGTGGGAAATCTAGGGAAAGTCACACCATGAAAATTTTCAGTGTAAACAAACTAGTGAGGTAGTCTCCTCCACTCCATTCATACATTGTATTTTAGAAGTCAGTATTTTTCATACTGCAACTACATTGAAATCTTAGTTATTAAATTAAAATAATAGATAACTACAGTATCACAGATATAACTCAGTCTGTTGACTACTACTAGATATTGATATTTTAGTCATGAAATAAAAAGTCTGGTTTTCTTTGGATAGCTCTTCCAATTACAAAAATGTCTAGTCATTGTAAATATACATGATTGCAACAGTCTCGGAAGTAAAATGCTATTAAAATGACACCACAGCTAGGATTTTAACTTAAATTCTTTAACTTCCTTCTATAAACAGTAATAGGTTAAATGCTACCAGCTTAAAAATAATAAAAACAAATGTTTGTAAGTATAGKTCATTGATATTATTACCAAGTAAGACATTTAGTTCATTTCTCCTGTTGAAGTTTTCCCATACCGTGATCAGCAGAAGTCTCTTTTCTTCCCTAAGAAACCTTCATGTTCACACTTGCTTTAAACTTTGCAGTATTTTCTCAAGTGATCTAACTGTGCTCTTTAAAAATCTGGATCTATAAATCTTTTGCATAAAATTAAATAGCCCCCACTCCTATTTTTTGTATCTTGGGGAATTCTGAGCTGTTAGCAGTGGTGGTCCACACCATAACCGTGGCTCTGACTTTGGGACACACCCATTTCTTCCCCAACCTGGTGTTCATATTCCTTTCTTAATCCACACATGCAAAAGGTCTCCCTTTTCATTTTGAGGGCATACATTGTGTAATGTGAACATAAATATTATTAAGAAATTCAACAAACACATCCATTGGAACAGGCAGTGTCATAGTTTTCTTATGCTCTCTGCTGGTGCTAGCCATAATATGACATACACAAAAAGAAACAAATATTCCCAATATTCAAGTTATGGTATTTTAGGAGGAAGCATTTGTGCTGGTGTGCTGGGAGAAGCCAGTGTTTGTCACGAGCAGAACACCTGGCCAGAGTCCACGGGCAGGCAGGGCAGCCTTTGTTCCTGCTAAATGGAGGAGCAATTGAACCTGAAGCTAAAGGCCTAAAGGAGGTAGGACGGCAGGGCCAGAGCATGGCTAAACCGCCCGGACCAGCAGACGGAGTGACAGCAGATATGTGCATCTGTTGATCCAAGGCAAAAGGGAACAAGGAAGGGAGGGCAGAGTCGTCACCCTAAGGAGCCACGTCTGCAGCTGTGTGGGGAAGGAGCAGACTGAGCTCCCGAGGTGAAAATCGCTGGAAAGGACAGCTTGGAAAATGTGAGGAAGTAACCTGCCTGCTGCTATTTGGTCTTAGTGTGTCCACACAAGTAGGACACTGTGTAGATTTCTTTGTAAATAAACTGAATTTCGCTAAAGAAAGACCTTATTGTAAAAATCAATTTCCCCTACCAGCAGAGTAATTGGGYGCAGCTCTGAATATTGGCTAAGCACTTGAGTCAAAAAGCAACAAGATAAAGCTTTGAGCTTGGTAGAAAGGTTACTAAAAGAATCTTTTCAAGCCTATTCTGGAACATTACAAAACTTATTTCTTCTCCAGCGTTATCCCCAACGCTCACTGCCACCGTTCTCAGAGGTTCCTTTCTTACTGCCAGTATGTGAAAAGCATAAACACTAGAGATAGTCTGCCTTCCTACAGCAGATTTCTTTCATGTCTGTTCAGGTTTGAAAGCAAAGTCCAAATACAGATGATGTGGGAAAATCACCCCTAATAAACAGAAAATTGATGGCAAATAAATGGGTGGAGGCATAAGAGGAATGCTTATCTCTTACCAAGGTTTATTTATCTTTGCATCAGTGTGGAAGGCATATACTGGTCCTGACTGTTTTTAAAGGGGAGGTATTCAAAGGCCTGTGTTGGCACAGAAGAGTGAAGAATCAGGAGAGATTCCAGCTAAGCAATGGCTGGACTCATCATTAGCTTGCTTCCTCCAGCTCACAAATCACCCAAATTTTCCCTCCGTACCTACTGTCATTATGCAAGAGCATTACACTTGTCTTCTGTAACACCCCAGTACACAATTAGCCCGGGGAACTTAGAAGATGCTATGTACATATATGTATATATGCCTTTTTGATAAAGCCCTATACTCAGAATACATCACTAAAGAAATATTATTCAATAAGCTCGTGTTTCCTTGTACTTTATTCCGAGATTAAGCACACTATCATGCAACAGTCAAAAGAGTACGGTATCACTTGAATGCATGAGGGTTTAATAGGAACAAAAGATCACCCTCATACAGATGTGAACACTAAGCAACTTCACCAACTGTAGTGAAATTACTCCCTGTAACTTAGGGCGGTTTATATTCTTAGGTGTTTAAATCTATGGATGTGTCTTCAGTCTTGAGACAATTGGTCAGTAATATAAAACTTTATTTCTACTGTGTGTTGTTCATTTGTTTACATGAAAGTACTTTTCTTTAATGAAAGGGTTCCTTTTCTTTAGAAACACTTATATTTTGAGTTTGGGGCACTAGGTAAATAATAGTATATGCAAACTAAATAAAAGTAACATTTGTACTGTGAATTATTTTCTTTTCCCTCTTGTTGGAAACATTCCCTCCCTCCCTGCTAGTAACCATAAATCTTTTTCTGTAATGCTCTGTTAGCTTTAATAAGTACAGCACAGTAGCCAGTGCTGGCTTTCACTTACTGTAGCTGAATGTTAAGCAGCATTGCAAAACGTTAAGTTGCAAGATAACTGACTAGTTTTCTTAAGACTTTTTAGGGAGATGGAGAATTAACAATGCTTCTCACCTCCCTCTTCACACTCGAATAGGAAAATGCTAATTTACTATTAACCTCGTCACAGCTGTCTCACATTCCATTTTCTCCATTTCACAATTCAGACAGGAACATATGCGCTGGCACCGTGCATCGTTGATGGAAAAGCAGTTGAAATTCCTTTCAGCAAAGATTCTGCTCACAAAACTTCATCCAAGAGAGGGAGAAAACTTGCAATATTTAGGGCATAAACCCCATATATCGGAATTGAAGCACTTTCTCATATGGTCTTGTTGATAATGTCCTGATGCTTTGTGGCTAAGTTCCTAACTACAGATAACTATCACCTGACTCCAGAAAAACAAAATATGACTTTAGTTCTCTTAACACTGACAGTGGCAATATGCACTGAGAGGGTGTGTTTATGCTGTTGGACTGAATTTCTCGCACAAGTCCTAGTCCACAGTCATCCATACTGCCTATATGTTGATATGTCTGCAAGGAAAWGTTTGGAGACAGGCAGATAGTTTCACAGCATCCGCAGGCGGTCACAGCACATCGCTGGATTCCAGTTTGCCCACCCGCCGCCCCCCGAGGTATCCTGCCCCCTCCTCGCTCCGTGCCAGGAGGCACAGGCACCCTGACTGTGCCCGATGCTGTRACATGGACATGCACTGCTGGATGGAGCAGCTCTCACCTTCTCACATCTGCTGTAACAGCGGCAGAGGTGGCGAGGATGAGCATTAGTTTCCCACATGCGATGGTTTGGTTGCAGTGAATCTGTCCCAGGCCTGGTACACACAGATCAGGACACCATTTCACTTCAAAATAAAACTCCACTGTGGAACATGTTTGTTCCCCTGAAAAAAATCTTCAGTCTGGAGCAGCTCAGCAGATTTACTCTTGCTACCACAAGCCGGACAAGATCCTTTACAAAGTGGCTATGACCAAGCCAGATCACCCATCCTGTCTATACCAGTTTCCGAGACACAGGAGACAGACTAGGTCTTCCCGAGCCCAGTCTGCGGCCATGACAGTGGCACTTTCCCTCCCCTCCAGGGCAAGACAGAGCCAAGCTGCCCAATGCAGCCAGCCCTGCGGCATTGCTCTGTGAGCGTGCCGGTGCAGGTAYGCATGCTGCCGGGGAGGGGAGCAAGGCTGAAGGGAAGACAGCGTCGTCTTTAGAGAGGGGACATGCTCTGCACAGCCCTGTTTATGGAGGGCATACTGGCAGCCAGCGGGCAGACCTGAGTGCCTGGCACTGGGAAGGGTCTCCAAAAGACTCCCCCTTCTCCCAGTCTCCTCCACTTACGCATCTTTGCTGTTCTTCCTTCATTCACCCAGCAGTAAAGCAGTCACAGTAAAGGGGTTATAYGCTCTACTAGTCACACTCGCAGCTCCTCAGACCTGTACTGCAAATCTAGTCCCCACCTATCAGCCACGTAAATCGGCAAATTTCAAGCCCTGGTAGTTGCAGGCTGTGGTCAACAGCCTGCAGTAGTTAGAAACTCCAGGCTAGAGCGCTTTTTGCTCCAGTGTGGGTCAATGTGGCATTAAGCAGGTATACTGTAACCATAGCATCCCATCACTCCACTAATCTCAAATGCCCATTTTACTTTCCAAGGACGTATGAAGAAGCCACAGGTTCTCTATCCACATAGATGTAGGTCAAGCATCTAAGACAGACAGACAGCAGGGTAGTACCATTAGCATGGTGCCATCAGGGAGACAGCTATCTCTGCCAAGCGCCCGGGTGTTGCCACCTGGGGCCAGAGATATTCTCCAGGCAATTCTCCTGGGACAAGGTCTGCAAAGAAATGAGTCCAGCCTTGGCAAAGGAATGTAAGTAGTGATCTGGCAGGAGCCTGACTTCTAATCATGAGTCTGCCCTCTTTTCCAGCATACTGGGAGACAGAGGAGAGTGAAGATTTGCTCCTGGGAGACTTCTTTGCAGCTCCAAGTTCAGGCTCAAACTGGCAGGATAAGGCCATGAAATAGGAGACATGAAAAATATGAACATCAGCACCAAATTCCTGTATCTGATTTTTGCCCATTCCTGTTAAACTGTCCATAATCAGAGAAGATGCGTTGCAGCATGTTCACGGCTTCTGTAGCCCCCAGTCACCATGCCCATGCAGCAGCCTCTGTCAGGGAGACCACTCAGACCCGGAGGATATGGAGGAACAGAGCATCTGGGCCTTTTTAAAATCTGAAAGGGTAACAGGCCACACTAACCATGTGTTCCAGAAATCATGGACCTCATTTCCAGAGGGAATATTTTAAAAGATTTCCAGGCCAAGAAGGAGAGAGAAGGATAATGAGATTTTTGCATTTCGAGTACAGGTACCTCAGAAAGAACAGTTAAAAAGCAGACATCCCTGTGGATAGGGCTGTTCTCCTAAGAGAGACAGATACATCTTCTCTGTGATGTAAAAGATGGGTTTTTCTTTTGCTGCTAATTAGGCAGAGTTGCCCTGTTTTGCTGAATTGAAAGTGTCTAGTCTTTGTTTTTTTATGGGAGTCAGCTCTTGGTAGAAAGAAGAGAGGACACTTTCCTCCTCTTGGGGTTTTGTGCACACTGTGGGTTGTGGCAGATGTGGCAGGACAAGTGGTCTCACTAGTGCATTTTGGTTTCGCTATTCTAAAACTGCCCAGAGCAGATGGGACACTGGTCTGTCCTTGACTGGAGAATTTGGCCAAATACTTCCTAAACTGTAAGTGCTTGCAGAACTGTAAAATACCTTAGGGCTGTTCCAAAGTCAAATAACATCAATTTAAGGTGCCAAAGTGAGTCAAAGCCTATATGTGATTGTCCATTCATTGCGTGAGCTAGGTGACCAATAAAGTTGTAGCAATAGCACAAAAAAGATACGGGTGCTGATACTTATATGCAGTGGAGAAAACATTCTTTATTAGTCTAATGGTATACATTCAGTTCTGCTGTCTGTGTAGTCACAAACCAAAAAAAGAGATGCTAATACAGAATGGTGGTTGTTCCTGATATAGAGGTGTGAGTGGTCGAGTACATGGTCCTAGCAGCAGTTGGTGGTGTCTCATTACCCAGTGGCAGTTCTACCTAGGGATGGCTCTCCAGAGCTACTGACTGTGTAGGGTGGCCAGAAGCAGGTTACTAGGTGGCATAATCTGCATTAATTTGATATTGAGGAAAAGGTAAGTCTAGGTGAGTTGGGAATAGGCCTTCCAGTCCTAGGTCTCATGCGGCTTGCTGTCAGCCTTGGGAGCGCTAAGCAGCATGGTCATGCAGTTGCTTAACAGTCTGGTGAAGGGCCAGATAATGTGATTTGTGGTGACTGTGGGCTGTGGATAAGGCTGGGATTCAGATAAAGCTGGGAAAGTGTGTACTAGGTGGGCCTGCAAGACTTCAAGGTTTGTAGGACCCACAAGAGCATCTCAGTGTGTCCCAGTTGATGTGACAAGCATAGAAAGCTGAGGTACCAGAAATAAGATGAAAGGTAAGACTAGACAATTAGTATTACCACCAAAGATATAGCCCACACTCTTGTGCTTAAGTTTCAGGCTGTATACATAGTGGTCTCCAAAAAGTCAATGGATGTTTAATTTGAGTAATGCCTTAATACAAACTCAGTAAGGCTTCTAGATTGTGGGCAAATATTAAATAGCGTCCCCCCCCACAATTGCTTCCTCTTACACATAGGAGAAATACATGCTGAATATCTTAGCAGGCTTTAACAGCCTCATGCATAACATCACATTTCATCAGATACAATAGGTAATTTCACTGGGATTCAGACTTTCCTGGTGCAAAGGAAACATTTAATTGCTCACATGTATTTTAATGGTTCTGTTTTTAACTGGCAACTCCATTAATGTCAGAATACTATAAAGACATACAAAACAATTTTACGAGAAATCGTTAGTCATTAAAATGTTCGAAGACAGTTTTGTAAAGCACAAATGGAATTTTTCAATTTTCTGAAAATCCCAAACTGCACCAGCTTATGAGACTGTTTTAGTGAGCTTAAAAATATTAATTCTATTAAAAACAACTTGATTTGATGACTTACAGACATCTTGCCAATGCCCATATTTTTCCTGTTTTAAAGGCTGAAATCATGTGCTAATCATATTTACCATATCATCTTTATCTTACTATATTTAAAATGCTTACTTTAAATATTTTTGACTGCTAGATCAATGAAGCCAAAAAATAACTTTAAATCAAACAACAAAATAATTTTAAGAATGCAATGAGAAACAAATGAAATTACAGCAGGGCTTCTGCTGTGACTGTAATTCAATTTCTCACTGAGTGTGATCAGCTCGTCCTCTCTTGGCGAGGAGTGCGACGGACAGGACCTGCTGTCTGCCCTGTGAGCAGATGTAGGGCTGGTGGGGCAAATTGTTTCTGGTGACAACTGCTTTGGCTCACCAAAGATATTAGGACACAGGAATCTGCTAATTACCAAAACAGTGAATCGTTGCACTGGTGGTCCTTCCTCCAGCATTAGAGAGGGTATATCAGTGTTACCACCTATTGCTAATTCCCTGCATTATACAGCACATGTAGATGGAGGCAGCAAAGCCTTTCCTTTACCTCAAGCTATGAAATAATTAAATGCGCAACAGGTTAAATCCCTCTGTGCTGGAGGGAGAGGTAAAGGCAGTGGAAGTGCCAAAGGTGGGCAAGAGGTGGGTAAGAGGTGAGCAGTCAAGCTGCCTCTTCTCAGTCTCAAAACTCWTTCAGTTGTAAATCAGATGACCTTTGTGCTACTTTTCCATTTCCTTTTCTTGGACAGATTCAGAGAACCCAGTAGCCTAAAGCAAAAGCTTAGCGAGCCAGGCTGCAAGTCAAGGTTTGTTTATCGTGGCCATTACTCATGAAGACTTCCAGCACTTTCTGAAAAGGTTTTCTCATACCCATGTGGTAGGTATTTTCCAACCACAGGAGAAAATGCAAAACTTGTCCCAAAAAGSATAAAATTCACAAACAGTACTCGAAAGGATACAGCTTACAATAGCCTACATCTTGGTGACTGAGCTTGGCAGGAAAATTTTCTTCTGCTAAAATGTAGCTTCTACTCCATAAAACACACTTTGATGATACCAGTTTGGATTTTCTTGACTTCATAGAAGAAGGGAGTATTCAGAAGAGATGATTYGAGGCATAGAGGGCAACATGATATAAAATGTGACAGGCGTTGTACATGGAAGCCTGCCTCACAAACGCAATCAATGGGATGATGCAAAAAGACTTAAGGTAAACAGAATTTCTTATAAAGGTTCTAGAAGGGAGAAGGAAACTCAGAGTGATAGGTTGAAAAGGGAGGCCAGCCTCAGATGGATATGGAGGTGGCTGCATTTAGTCTGTGCCAGAGGGAAGACATTTAAGGCTCAAGAAGGTCAAGCTGTAGCAAAGCTACYATAGTCAGGATGGGAGATTATGAACACCTATAAATAAGTTATGATCTAAGAACTGCCTAATAGGATGTGAAGGGTGAAGTGAGGGCTTGATTCCAATTCAGTTGGAAAACTTTAAGATTGCAGTAATAACTCCAAAATCCACTTCAGAACTGAAGTGCAAATGGAGCAATACATTATTCATTTCCGTCTTTTTCTGCATTTCGCTTTTTTTCGACTGTGCTGCCAGCGGCTGTGAGTTCACTTCGATGCATCCTTCTCTTCCAGCAATGATTCTTCTGTTTCCATCCTCTTTCTTTCTCCCTAATTTTCTCAGGCTCTTTCCTTCCTTCTGCTTTTTTTTTCTAGCTTCCTGCCATTAATTTCTATCCACTTTTCCCTCTTCTCTTGATTAGTCCCATGTCCCTTTTTACCAGCTCAATTCTAGTGATTGCTTACAGTTAAAAGCCATATGTTAGATTCACCACTGATGACTACTGTTTTTAAATGCAACTCCCCTGATTTCAGCAGCCAGCAGCATTTCATTAGTATGGTGCTAGAATGGCAGCACAGGTGGGGAAGGGAATTGGACTCCCATATTTACAGTGATCAAAATCACAGACTCAGTAAGGCTCAAAAGGAGTTGAAACTCCGCAGTTAGTTAGGTCTGCATAATGCCCTTACACATGCAGAGGTCTCTCCCCTCTCAACTACACCTCCAGCATATGGGGTCAAGGTGCAGGAGGAAAGCTGCAGCTCGCAGCTGGGGGGACATGTGTGGCACCAAGACACATCTCTTAAAGAGTGACTGACACTGTTTCCCGTAACACATGGCAAGCTGCAGCAGCGCACTAGAATCAAGAGGTAAATCAGGCCACCCTTGACTGTGAACAAGACTACCAAATGTCTGGGGTTTGCCCAGACTTGTCTTATTTTCCAGCCCTCAAAATCTTTCTGGGTGAATGTCTGACATATGAAAGCTCTTTGGTGATAAAATTGTTGGCCCTACTATAGTTTGTTGTCACAAAGTGACATTGGGCTGATGCTTCTCTTAGTGGCTGTTACATAGCAAAAACGTCATATCCTCTGTGTTTGGCAGCACAGATCCTAATCCTGATCGTAACAACTGTGTATCAAATCTTCCCTTGGCCAAAAGACCAAGAGTTGAATGCAGTGCTTAACAAAGAGGAAAACAACAACAGTCCAGCTGTAAACTGGGAATGGGTGTACCTCTGGCTCAAGGAGGACCTCAATCTAGTACTTGGATTATCCAACAGTGTCGGACAGTGCATACAACTCTGCTTCCAGTTGTATGATGTGGCCTTGGTGCAGGGACAACCCTTGAACTCCTCTTAAGCTAAATGCAGATCAATAGTCAAAGACTAGTCAACCTGATCTAACATTTTCATGGATGGTCCAAGTGATAAAAGCATGAAAATGACTGTGTGGGACCTGCACAGTCACAGCACTCCTGTGAACATGAAGGACAGATGAGATGGTTAGCCACCCCAAACACAGAGTCTGCCTATGACACAGTCACTGACTGTTTGTGGCACAAAGGGTCACACAGTGACGAGGGGCTGCTACATAGCTGGAGACTATGCCATGCATCCATATGGAGGGGAAACCCTTGAAAAACCTAAAATACAGCCAGCAAAAAAAGAATAAGTTATATATTTTTTTTTTAGCTATCGGCATATTTTCTCTGGTTGCATTGCAAGCTAGTTTCTTGGAATTTTTAGTACCATGACTATAAGGCAGCATGTGCCAATACACATGTCCTTACACAGTAAGTACTGCTGATAAATATAATTTCTACATAAATGCTTCCCCTGGAAAAAGGGGTGATTTCTTCCTCTCTCTTTGTTATGATCATTTGTACCAACTGTTAACAACATTTTTTAAAACATCTGTCTTTTGAGCAGTACATTGTCCTAGACATGACACTTTCAAAAAATGTTTAAATTAGGCACCCTATTTTCAAACCCGGCTCCTTAAACTTAATTGTGTAAATAAAACTGTGGTCAGTGAAACTTCCTACTGGTCCCAGTCAATTAGCCTCAGTGACGATGAGAAGTATCAGTTCTCCAGAAAATTAAGGCTCCATCAAAATCATCCAGATTTGTCACTAATTAAAAATGCCAATGGTTGTTTTAATGATTTATTTTGATATCTGAATGTTAAAAGCAACACAAATGAGACACATGCAGAACTAATACTCAGTACCTAATGAACACTCAACTGCTGTCCATCAGTTTATTAATAATTACCACATGCATAATTAGAATTAGAAATTTATCTCTAGATTTGCAGCTTTATCTTGGGTTTGATAAACTGATTTACAAAAGGCCTGCAGCATATCATCAGTGTAAAAGCCTCCTTTGCCCTGAGCCCAGTAAGATTATTTTTAAACCCCTGAGAGCTTTTGTTGGTTAGCTGTTAGAGCATGTGGGAGGACAGGACCAAGTGTACAATTTTGACGAATACAGCTGCCATTAGTTAAGCACAGAGCGTGAATTAAAGTGGCTGTACTGCTGAAAATGTTCAGAGCCTTTAAAAAAAGCCTCCATTTTATATCAGTCAATTTTAATACATTAGTTTTGAATTTTTTTTGCAATTTTTCATCACAGGAAGTCAAGATATTTTATGCTATTTCATATAGAAAAAGCATTGTATTATGTTAAATACGTTATATATATACATTGCATATAAAAGCTATCTTCAGAATACATAGAGACTGCAAAAGCAGCCAAAGTTAAATGTGTCTGCACAACCTCTTGCATATTCATTACATGCAGGCTTTTTTAACACATACTCTTATGCTACTGTCTATGGAATATTTTAAACCTGTTTTCGCTAAGAAAACCTTTCTCTATATTGGAACATCCATAGCAGCACACCATCCTAAAATAACCTTTTGACATTTTTACACACCAGTCCTGCAGGTTGAGTGTGCTATCACTTTCCAGCTCTTTGTTGTCTGCGCTTTGCTGGAAGCTTTCACCATCCCCATTCTGCAGGTGGGAAAATCAGGGGACCCTTCCCTTCTCCGTTTGCTCCCAGCGTGGCCAGTGGATTCAGTGCACCCAGGGATCCAGCTTCAAGATATGCAGCTGGGTCAGAAGTTGTGGCATGGTTGTTTTCATCTGCAAGACTGTGGAAGGGGGCAGGCAAACAATGAGCAGCTTGGGTACAATAATATCTCCAGTCAGTACAGCCCAGCTTGGACAAGGATGGATGTCCACAGCCTCGCTTACACCAGCAAAATAGTATTTTTGCTGACATGGCTGCTACCAGTTCCCAGAACAGAATTAAGGAGCGTAGCACTTGTTCATCTGCTTTCTTTTTTCCCTTTTTTAACTTCATCTCTCAGTGGAKTCTTTGCCTGTATAAACCAAAAAATGACAGTGAAATACCAAGAGATTTTAGATCTAGACCTGACATTAGACTTTTTGCCTTGAAGAGCATCCAAAATTTTTAAAGTGATTACCATATGGATCACAGGTCTGCATTTAATAATCAGTCCTTCTAAGAAGCAGTGATTAAGATGTGGATCACAGGTCTGCCTAGTAAATCCTTTTAAAAAACAGAAATCAGCTCCTGAGGCAAAGCTAATGATTTACTTCTTGTACTTGCTTAACTGAAATTCCAGCTTTGGTGTGTTGYGTATTCAGTTCCCTGCTGTATTGAGTCCTGCGAGTGCACATGCCTCCCGTGATTACCACTGTAAAGATAGGGTCTGCATAGGCCTGTGGTGTAAGCAGCATCCAAGAAACATCGAAGTTCCCATGTCTGAAGTTCTCTTAGAAAAATTCTTGGACCCTGGTTAATTTTAGAATCAGAGAGCTAGGAATCACAAACTTGGTGTAATGTTTTCACCCCAGTGACTTGAGAGATTACCTTTCATAAGAGGTAGGCATACCACAAATCTTTTCATATTTCTAATATTAATGTTCTTTACAGTCAGTAAGTTCACCTTCCACAATCCTGAGTCATTATATTCACCTCTTCCTAAAGAATGATTCAAATTAGATAGTATGGTTCTGTAGTTTGATACCTACATTGAGAAGGTACGCAACTCCTATTCTTCCTTCGTAACAATTTTTTATTCCAGATGTACATTAAAAACTTGGAATAAATCTTTAGTTCTTCCCTCCTGACCTTGATTATAGGACAAAAAAAAAATTGTAACCAGCTACTCCTCTGTGACCCATTATAGTAATTTTCAGCTTGGCTAATGTTGGTTGCTCACCTTGAATGTACATTTCCACTGTTCTAATAGACACCATCTCCTCTGGGAATGAAAGCTTTTCTTTAAATAAGACAAAAAGAATCTCATTCAGATTTTCTACAGATTCCTCGACTACTGCAAAAAGAAATCCTCTTGGAAAGTAAATTATTGGAGTGCCAGCTCTCCTGCTCCATCCTGCCAACCTTTCAGTCATTTCTGTGAGAGACAGAGAAATTTGATCTCTACAATCTATTCATTTTTGTCCCTTCTTTGGAGTTGGCCAGCAAACTGGATCAATTAACATAAATGGCAAAAGAGGCTGGACATCTGGGGAATGACACCAAATTCATTTTCTGTAAACTTCCACGTAACCAGATGGCAAATGATTCAAAGGCCCATCTTCAAGAACCAGCTGTGTAGTCCAGTTACCAGCCTGGTGTCAGAAGTCAGCCTTTACAGTAAGAAATTACACCTACAACTTTGCCAATGACCTTACATAAAAAAAAAGTTAAAATAAGAATTGCCACACTACAGGAAATTTATAAGGAGCTTATCTGTAAATGAGGTTTAGGCTATCAACATTTAATTGTATAAAGCTAGTACTTAACAAGAAACTGGTTACTACAGTGTACACATCTTACCTATGCAGGCTGTATATTCAAAACAGATTAATGTTAATTAAATGGTCCATCAAGCTGGAGTGCGCAAAATCAATGAGCACTGACAGCAGTATAATAGAGATAAATCTAAGACACTGCCAACTATGGAAGGAAAAGTTTAGACATTACGCATAAGCCATTGCATCAAATTTTGATTTGGACCTCCTCACAGATTTAGTGTTTACTTTGGATGAGTATTAGGTTCAGTTCACAGTATAGATGGGGACCAACTTTCAATGTTAGTCGCTTCCAGACTGAGATGAGTACAAATTATCTCTACTGATCTCACATATTTAGGCTGAATTTCCCCTCCCTAGAAGCTAGATGAAGCATGACTCTTAGAAAGATTTCTAAATCTCATGCAAAAGCTTTCTGCTGAACATTTACACTKAAGTCGAAGTGACATTTGACTAAGCAACACCCATCGCTTAGTAATTTGTTATTTCAGCTCCCTTTGCAGAATATGCAAATTTAATTAGCACAGTTTTTGTAGCATAGCATTGTTCCTAAAGAAGGGATTTTGGTCATTCTGGAACTTCCCCTCCCTAGTCTTTGTATTAATAAATACATTAAAATGTCTTCCAGTTCTGAAACAAAGCAAGGTTTTAAATCAAAATGTCACAGAGTATTAACTCCATACTTTATGAAGTGCAAGTATTTTAGTTGTTTCTATTTAATACCAGTCTGACCTAGAAATCCTATCTAACAGTCTCATCTCTTTTTCCTCAGAAGACCTACTTGATAGCAGGATGTCAAAACAAAAAGGAAACAAAGTAGAGTTCATAAACCTCCTATACTATCCAACATCAACTCTTCTTTCTGTGGCAACCCTGCTCCAAGCATAGCACTGTGCCATAAACAGAGACCAGAGCATCCTGTGATCCTGTATCGAGATAGCTACATGACAGGGTGGAGAGAAATAGATTATTTATACTTAACATGTATTTTTAGTTACTTTTCTTCCCTTGACACTTTCCGGCCAGGACTGCTGCAAGGTGGCTGGAAGCTTTGGAGAACTGTGGGAACACAAACATCTCACTGAAAGACTTTTCTCTGTCAGCTCCTTAATTCAGGTTCAGAACTTGCCTCTGAATGAATGACTACCATGGGAGCATCAGGCAGAGGGAAAGAGAAACTTTCTCTTAAAACATTACAAGCACTAAAATGAATGATGCCTGGTTTCTACAGTTTGTAAGTCGCTTTTGCTTTACTTGTCTAGAAAGGTACAAGCTCATCTGAAACTTCTTCTATGGCCAGCTCATTTGTGTATAACCCCTCTGCTGTTGATTACCTAGTGTCTAAAAGGGGATGAGCTCACCTAACATCTTTTCCTGAGGGCATGTATGGTATCTCCTTCCTCTAACCAATCACCTATTTTCACAGAGAGTAATTATCTCTGAGGGCTGATTTCCACAAGGACAATGAGCTCAAAAATGATTAAGAAGGGAACCCACATCTGTATATGCTTGCACAAAGACAGTATGATTTCATTTCCGTGATAAGCCAAAAAAACAAAGTGCTTATTAGATAGTGGTCCATCCATGCAGTTTCCCACAGTCAAAATTTGTGAGAAACATTAGCCAGCTACTTTCAATTGACTGCTTTGGTCACCAAAATAAAATAATAATAAAAAAAATTTCTCAAGAAACTCAACTAAATAAAATAATAGTATAGTACAGGTATCAAAGGAGGATTTATGGAGGTGCATCCACACATCCTTCCTACAGAGGAAACAAGTAGTAACACATCCTAGGCAAAAGGCTAAGAAAAGACTTGAATGACTCAATCTCAACTGCACTATACATGACAAGCAGTTCTCTGTCATTCACGTAAAAGCCTGATCCAGTTTGTGTACCAAACATTTCATGGTGCCGTCACTGTCTTTTGGGAATTCCTCTTTCTTTATTTGTCTTCCAGAGCATCTTTTCTTCCTTTTGGGACTGATCAAGACTCCCACGACCATTCATTCAAATGTTTTCTAAGCTCAAATATGTTGATGTTACTTTTGTTCCATGAACAGACTAAATACCAAAACAATCTGAAAAATTGTTTGAAATGTTTTGGGAAAAAACAGAAAAAATCTTTTTTTCCCCAAACCAGAAAGAGACATTTCAGCATTTTTATATCAACATATTTCATTTTCTTGCATTAAAACCAGCAAATAAAAGTTTATTGAAGGTCACATGAAGTTGCAGCTACCTGTGATGTTGAAATGTGGGACCTGTGATTCTAGAGCCCTCCCTCCTGCCTAAGGTTTAGGCAGCCTTTCCTGCAGTGCATGATTGCCATGACAGTATGCCATAATGCATCATGAGAGAGATGTATAGGCAATAAGAAGCTCAGACCATAGCCGAAAGGAGGGCCACAAAACATTTGTACAAATCCATGAAACCATCCATAACACTTAAAGGTTGAACTGACTTCAGATAAAAAGTTTTAGTGCAGTTCAAAAGATTTTATTTTGGATCAGATGTATTCAAGACAAGGCCTTTTTTAGCTTTCTTCTTAAAGAAAATGAAATAGTGCCATCTGAAAAGTTATCATCACAGCTTCATGGTTTTGAGTAGAATATAACCACTTTGGCTATTCCTCTACTATGCACGGAAATATGAGCCTGAGAATAAAGCTTTCTGACGGACAGTCCCTACATCCACATTGCTGGAAGGAAGTTTTCTGAACAGGTTTGCCTATAAAGCCCACTCTGCTTTTGCTGGACAAGGCAGCAAGCCCTTCTGGGACAGAATTGGAGAGAAACTTTTCTGCTTACCCTGAAAGCTCWCCAAAAGCCAGCACCGGAACAGAGGTGTCAAAATACTTTGCACGTGTAGCTCATTTTGACTCAACTGTTCTCAGCTGAGGTTCTCAGGTTCACATAAAAAACACAACATAGATCTGCCCATAGCACACAAGTTTGGCAGCTTGTGATGCTTCAAAAGGCCAACAGCAAATGTGCCTATTTACGTTTAACTAAGCCAGTAAATAGCAACGATGGAAACTATTACTTAGGGCTAACTTGGGTAAAGTTGTAAGTTCCTGCCCCCAGTCCAGCAACATTTTTTTCTGTCTGTACCATATGAACTGATGAATGCCATTTCTGACCATTACTTGGGGGTATGTTTAGYGTATGTGTCTAACACAACTGCAACTTCAAGCACACCCTCCATTGTCTGTAGACTTGAAAGGCCAGCGCAGAGTTTAGCAGCTTGGCACCTGCCATGATCTTATTTCCAAGACAGACGGCAGGCTGGCTGTGTGATAGGGAGGCATGGGGCGAACGGGGAGCGCTGCTGTGAGGCGGTACACACGCAGACCCCATGGGGAGCCCAGGGCAGAAACTTTGTGCCGGAGTGCGTCCAAAGAGCAATGAAGCTGGTGAAGGGTCTSGAGAACAGGTCTTATGAGGAGCAGCTGAGGGAACTGGGGTTGTTTGGCCTGGAGAAAAGGAGGCTGAGGGGAGACCTTATCGCCTCCCTACAACTACCTGAAAGGAGGCTGTAGCGAGGTGGGGGTCGGTCTCCTCTCCCAAGTAACTAGTGACAGGACAAGAGGAAACGGCCTCAAGTTGTGCCAGGGAAGGTTTAGACTGGATATTAGGAAAAATTTCTTCACGGAAAGGGTTATTAAGCACTGGAACAGGCTACCCAGTGAAGCGGTTGAGTGACCACCCCTGGAGGTATTTAAAAGACATGTAGACATGTAGATGTGGCTTTTAGGGACATGGTTTAGTGGTGGCCTTAGCAGTGTTAGGTTTATGGTTGGACTCGATGATCTTAAGGGTCTTTTCCAACCTAAATGATTCTATGATTCTATGAGAGTAGAAGTGGCTATGAAGGGAGCAAGATTATAGTGTCTCCTTTTTTCTCAGTCACATCTGGAAAATAAATCACATGAACAAATAAAGTGTGAACTTAACCAACAGTGCTTTGCTAGGGCTGCTGAAATTGCCAAGAAACAGAGGACTGTAAATCCCAATCAAGTCAGGCTTCCCCTGCAAGCCAGACAGCTCTTGTCAGAGGCCATCCATTGCCTGGACTAACATGCCAGCTTGTCTTGCTTCCTGCAGTTCTGGAAGGAAGCTATTTCTGAGTCATTTACACTCACAAAATACCGAATTAAAGATCCTTTCAGTTCCTAGGAATAACATCAAGATATAATCCTCAGGATATGAAGCTGAAACATGATCGTCTATGCAATATAAAAATTGCTGGGCAAGTGTAATCTTGCCCCCTGAAGAAAATGATCTCTTACTGAACTTCCTGAACTAACAGACTGTCACACACAGGCTTGTAAATGGTTCATGTTTCAGTCTGCTGCTGAACTACAGCGTTGCTGGAAATCCAAAGGTTAATCACAGCACTTTAACAGAATAACTCTGTTTTATTGATTGCACAGTGTTTGGGGAAATCGATAATTATCTGCTAGTATGCATATTAAATTATCTACTAGTTTACATACTACTGTGAGAACTATCAATGCATATTAAATTATCTGTTGTTTTAATTAAGAAAATATTTATGATGACAGAAGCTTTACTGAAATAGCTAATCCTGAATCTAGCATTGTTTTAGTATGCCAGAGAGATGAAAAGTGCACAGAAGAATTCAGGCTTCTCTGTGGCTTGATTTGGTTCTTTCTTTATTGGTCTTGGAAGAATTTTATAAGCAGGAAACAAACTATCTGAAAAATTAGGCTGTTGACAGTATTTTATAGCAACATGAAGTTTCATTGTCTTTATGAAACTGTTTTCTGGTGCTTCCATTTTAACTGTATTTGACATTTCCATAAGGTTTTCTAACTTCAAATCTCAGGCTGCTTCGGAGAGTTATGATTAGAATCATATGTGAATCATATATTAGTAGAATCATTGTGAGGCCGCACCTCGAATACTGTGTTCAGTTTTGGGCCCCTCACTACAAGAAAGACATTGAGGTGCTGGAGCGCATCCAAAGAAGGGCAACGAAGCTGGTGAAGGGTCCTGGAGAGCAAGCCTTCTGAGGAGCGGCTGAGGGAACTGGGGTTGTTTGGCCTGGAGAAAAGGAGGCTGAGGGGAGACCTTATCACTCCCTACAACTACCTGAAAGGAGGCTGTAGCGAGGTGGGTGTTGGTCTCTTCTCCTAAGTAACAAGCGACAGGACAAGAGGAAATGGCCTCAAGTTGCGCCAGGGGAGGTTTAGATTGGATATTAGGAAAAATTTCTTCACCAAAAGGGTTGTTAAGCATTGGAACAGGCTGCCCAGGGAAGTGGTTGAGTCACTATCCCTGGAGGTATTTAAAAGACGTGTAGACATGTAGACGTGGTGCTTAGCGACATGGTTTAGTGGTGGCCTTGGCAGTGTTAGGTTTATGGTTGGACTTGATGATCTTAAGGGTCTTTTCCAACCTAAGTGATTCTATGATTCTATATTTTATTTTAAAGCAAAAAACATTACTTTACTGCTATGTTAACTTTTATGAAGTTGTATTAGCATGAACAAACTGATTTTGGACAAAATAAAAAACATTTTAAAAATATGTCAAAACTACTTACATTAAGAGTTTATAAATTAAGGGGGGTTTGTTTAAGAAAAGACTCTGTGGAAAGTTACTTATTATTTATTAATGAAATGGAAAAAAAAAGGAACATTTTAGAAAGAACAACACTCTCTTAAGCCTCTAACATTTCTGGAATGAGAATCCTGCATTCTAACCTGGTCTTATTTTGTCCATCAGATATATACAAATGCCTGAAAAATGATATTTTGGGTTAAGCTAAAAGATGGGCACATCAAAAGTTGGAATTGTCTTTTCCCTGGACATTCTAGAAACTCAAGATTCCCAAAATCTAAACAAAATCTCGAATTTTCCCAAAAAAGAAAATATCTGAAAAAAGTTCTGATATACCTAAAGTAAACTTATGGAAGAGTTATAGTCTAAAGTTAAAATGATAAAAATTAAATTGAAGCACTTCAGCCTTACTGAATCATGCCAATGTATTCCTGAAGATTGCTTCACTACTTAGATCAGAAAACAGTTCTTGGATATTTATTTAAATCTTTTAGGAGCCAACATATTTAATAACCAAGAAGCTTGTACTCAATGAAGAAAAGGCTAGAGTTAGCAATGTTTCACTAAGATGACATAAAGAGTTTAGCTGAAGTCTAGAATAAAGAGCAGCGGTTTGTCCATCTTTGATAATAGCGCTGCTGAGCTTTGGAAAATCCTGGGTTCATCACTGTTTGACCCATATGAAAGTAAATGTAAAATAAATTTCTATAGCAAGAGTTTCAGTTAGCTGAACGCTGACAAAATGTCGGCAACCTAAACTTGTTCTGGGGTGATTTACAAATACACTGACCCCACACAAAACTCAGTTTTCTGTGGTAGGTTTGGTTCTCAGAAATGTTGACTCTCGTCTAGTAGGGTAAAACTTTCTAATCTCATTCTAAACCAGTTTGAAAGTGTTAATAATGTCCCACAATTTTAAGAAATAATTCTTCTTCCTAAAAGGTGTGAAGATTCAGGTGTCAGCCTTTAGGGACCCTTGAAAACATATTATTATATTCAGGAGAAATATCCATAATCTTGCACACAGAGAAAAAGCCTTAGAAGGGATTAGGAAATGCCAGTGTTCTTTGTCAGTAAGTACATAATTCATTCAATTTAGTTACTGCTAATCTTTTTTCTTCACTTTTTTAGAACTGACCTGATGTGTCAAATTTGCCTACGTTTCAACAGAAGCACATTTTCTAGTCATACAGAAAAGATTAGCTATATAGCATGGTCCTTAAGAGTTGCAAACTGCTTTTAAATCCTACAAAGCAATAGTTTATAACTATGCTAACTGATCTTTTTATATAATTGCTAATAAGAACATTAGCACTCTTCCTACACTAAAAGTATCAATGAATCTCTTATATTAAAGGTAACTTGGAGTTAATGTATCATTAGATCAACAGTGCTGATTTCAGAAAGTTTTTATTATGTATATACATTTTAGAAAAATCAGACTAAAGTAAATTTTGTTTTATAAGTGTCCTTTTGCATATGCTTATCATTATTAAGCTTTTTTAATCATCCCTTCCCCAGTCACACCGGGGCAATGACAGTAAACCAATCGATCATATTGAAGGAAGTGTTATCTATTAGGGTCTCTGCAGCAACCACTGCACAAAGTATCTGCTTAAAAATTAAAAAGAAAATAATAAAGAAAAGGCTTTCTGTTAAACAAAGAACAACCCAAAGCTGGAAGAGAGATTGGCTGGATCACCATGTGATTAAAGGCTTGGGTTTACAATTAGAAAACACAGAGTCAGTTCTTGTGTTTACCAATTCTCTTCATGTTTCTGTGCCATAACTCTGCATTTGTCAGATGAAAGGAAAGCACTTTGCTACTTAAGCAGCTAATATGTTGGAAAGGGACTGTTACTCCCCGTGTGCTTCTGTACTGTTGCTACACAACAGCATCCCGGTGTGACTGGAGACTGGGCACTGTGGTGGCACACATTAAAACCCCCACAGAAATATTGAGACAGGCTTTAAGATTTCAAAACAGAATTGTTGTACGATAGGTAGGGGGTAGGGGTTCTCCATAGCAAAATGAAAATGAACTGGCTACACAACATGAAAGACTAAATTTAAGGTCACAGGGTGAGGTACAAAGAAGTTTTGGAACCAATGCATAGGTACCACACAGGTTTTGAAGCCACCAGAATAAAAGTTGTCCTGACTATGTTTCTGTTGTCGTTTTGGACTGAGGTGTGCACCTCCTAGTCACACAGAGAGGAAGAGATCAGCTGTGTAGAGGAGTGTTCAAGAGCTGGAAATGACTTCAAATCTCACAAGGCAGCAACGAACATTTTCTGTTTGGGTTTCCCGCCTCCCCCTTCCCCCGTGCTTTGTTTCCTTGGGTGGATTTTGGGAGGGAGGAGTAAGGCTGACTACTGACCCTGTGAGAATGGGTGATGTCTGTTATTTCCCAGTTCTGTGGGAATTTGTCAAACCCCTTCTCTACCAGTTGAAAATCATTATGCACATCCTATTTTTAGTTCACATGGTATTTGTTTGTGTATCTTTTTCCTGTCTCTCCTCCTTCCCACCAGACTGAGGGCAGGCACTGTGGGAAATTAAACTCTTGTTTGATACATATTAATTTTGCTTTTGTATGTTAAGTAGCAACAAAATCTTCCAGATTACAAGGTTAGAATGAACCACTGCAATAATCTTTTTTTCTTATGGACAAGACTATAGAATATCCTTGAATAAGCAACCACTTAAAAATGTGTAGATCTATTAAAATGATTTAGATCTATTAAAAAATAATAAATGTGGTAGGCAACCCACAGCATTCATTGGTTAATTGTTTGCCCTCACTGTTCAAACAACAACAAAGAAATGGTGAAGCAAAGTAAGCCTCTGGGTTCAATTTCTAGACTGAATTTTGTCAAGCATAAGCTACTGGCTAGCAGTCACACCTTCATCTCCAACACTGAAAACCCCACATCTATCAATTTCTCATCACAGCCTATAGTTGGGAAACAAGTCAGCCCTTAGCCTTTTCTCTGTCACGCTGAAGCGAATGGCACACAGAAATCTCACAGTCAATGATGGATTAAAGGATGGTTTCCAGACTCTTCTCTAAGCCCTCATTTAGTGAGGGGAAGAACACAGCCCTGAGACATCTGCATGGCATTCGAGCTATGTCCTGTGCATCTGGTCCTCCCAGCTCCTGTCTGCCTTCTTCAACCCTCCAAACAAAGCTGAGAGACCAGCTCTGTCAAGGTCTCTTCAACTGTACGCACAGGACCTGCAGCTACTCTCCCAGATTTCCCATTGCTGCTCCTGTCCTCCTGCTCTGCTCTGGGAGAGCCCTGGCAGCCGAGGTCCCTCCAGGGAAAGAGCATTTTGTGTGTCACCTTCCCTCTGGACTACCACACCTCATTTCCAGAGGTGAATTGCATCCAGCTTGTAGTAGATACAGGTAGGATACACTGAACTCAGCACACATAAAAGCAGTTGGAAGAAGTTGTGCGGCCAAAAGTTTTTAGCTATGCAATTCCACCCCTCAGGGATTGCGCTGCGTTATTTATAGCTTCCCGTATCCTCTCGTTCTGCCCCTTTCCAGTTAGCAAATCACAGATATGCTTGGATAAGTACTCCAAGTCAAAGAACAGTCACAAAAGACAGTGAATATTTACAATTGGCATGGAAAATAACTGTACCCTATGCCATGCTCTGTCATTTTAAATCTCCTTTAGGCCTGACGGGCTGAGCAACCAAGGTAATTACATTCAACGCACACCTAACCAGAGTCAAGCAACTATTCTTTCCTAGACTGCAAAGCCATAAAGAAGATGAGATGGTACATTGATGGTTGTAAAATCAATGACAATTTTAAGGCTAAATATGCTTCTCTCTTTTCCATTTACATGTCTTTCCTCCAGATGGGTCTTAAAAGCTTGGTATCATTTGCTAACTGATTACTGGCTTAACTGAAACCCAGTTGAAAACAACAACAATAAAACCCCCAGATGTCTCAAAAGCATTTCAATACTCTTCTTCTTAACAAGAAGTCATCGATGACCCCGAGTGTTGGGCCGTCCCTCCCACGCCCTGGCGGGGTGACACTGCCCTGCCAGCAGCAGCCGCGTGCGCTGAGTGAAGCCTTGCCGCCCCTCAGATCAGGAGGAGTTTGTCGTTATCTTCTGAAGAGAGACGTCAAAATCCTTTCCACAGAAGTCTGACAAGGATCAAAGGGAGGTGCACCACAGTCAGATTTCTACTTCTGTCATCTACCTGAACCTTGCAAGAAAGCAGATTACCCTTGTGCAGAGGTTTAAGCACTCCAGTAATTATGGAAAGCTGTTTGCATACATTGCGGCAGGACCATCTGAAGCATCTATATAACTCTTAAGTACTCAGTTGTGTAAATGTTTTCCAAAACTGCATGATAAAATGGTATTAAATTAGCTGTCTTACAGGACTCTTTTGATGCCAGGCCATTTATCTATTTTTAAGAGGAGAATCTGGAAGTTTAAAAACTTATGGTGAATTGTTGCATAGATCCTCTAGAGAACAAGGTGTTGAAGATGAGTATATTTACTTTGTCTAGTTGATCTTTGAGAAAGAATTAGAAAGCAGCTTAATCCCTAGGTTGGCTCTGAGCAAGTATGGACCTTTAAGGGTGTCTATCTTTGGCTCCAGATCTAGAAATTGGATTTTATATCAAGTCTGTCTCTATTAATAGCAGGCCAGGATCATGCAGTCATTAACAAAGCAGGAGTTAATTACATTTCTTCCCCACTAGCCTTAACAGGTAAGTGAAAGGTGATTGCACATGCAGTCTAACAATCTTTATGGGAGGGTGAACTGAACAAACATGTCAAATGAGTTAAAATAAATAGTTATAATGATCTAATCAGCTGTTAGTTAATTCTGATTTTCAGATCAAGTCCTGTGTTAACTTTCTACTGGTTACATTATGCAGTTCAAGGGGTAATCTACCTAGTTATTCATACTCATCAAAAGACGTGTGATATATATTTTTTAAAAAAGATTACAATACCACTCATTTTCACCCTTAAAGATCATAATTTTCAGGTTTTTTTTATCATCTGTAATGCTGGATAAAATCTGGTTACACTGCAGTTTAGTAATCCCTAAAGCACTGCTTTTCAGGCCAAAGAAGCCATGCAGAAAATTTTGTGAGGTCATCAACAGAAAAGGCTCTGTGTTGGAGAAGGATAAAAAAAAGATTTTAATCATGAAGCGTGGAGTTGCAGTATACACAGACAGCTGAAGGCTCCTCAGATGCATTGGTAAAATTGAATTTTGCCACTCCAAGGATGGAGGATCCAGGGCTTCGACCATGGGAAAGGGCGGAACTGCCATGGGAAGCTGGTGAAGGTACAAAGTTTGCTGGTTTTGCTGCTGTGGGAGAGGAGGACTGGGCACTCCTGCGGGGCTGGGCTTCCCCCATGTGCCCTCATCTTTCAACAGTGACTTTCCCGATTTTGCCACAGGCAATGTAAGCAGGAGGGGCATAGCCACGTAACAGCCTTCAGCAGTCTGTTGTCCAAAGCAAGCACCAACTCTGCCCCTGCCCACAGCTGGCGACAGTGTTTAATTATCAAGATGTCCCCCTGGCAGACAAGTTCCTACGGCTAGGATCAGTGCCTGGTATCACCTTTTGAATGCATAAAGCAGTGTTTTTGCAATCAGTGCATACATGAGCGCAATAAAAAAATACAAGCATGCATATCTGATGTAGAAGGATCCTCAATTTGCTTCCCAACAAAAGACTTGTTTCAAGTATTAAGGGCAGATACTCAGTTGCTATAAATTGCTACATGGTACGGACATGCAGAATTCATTTGAAGTTCACAGATCTATGACAATTTTCATTTTCAAACAAATCACACATAGTAGAGCACAGTAGCTGTAATTATTTGTTTTGTGATGTACATAGATGGCTGGAGCAAGTGGGAGCTGCATTACGCAAGACAACAGGCAGGCACCCAGCCAGCTGCAGGCACCGCGCAAACGGACAGTGTGTAACTAGTGGATGAGACCAACAAAAATCAGTGCATGATGAAGACAGGACAAGTCGGATGATGAAATAACATAACAGCCAGAACATGGCTTAGTATCAACTAGTGAGGTGTGTATTTTACATAAAAAATAAGCCATTGGTAGCAGCAAGCACAGTATGAATGTTACAGCTAGGAAAATAAATACATTTTAGCTGATTTTAGGGCCTTTTTAATTTCCACATTTATTATCAAATTCAATTTCCCTGAATTTGCTCACTCATAGCTATATTTGTTTTCTAAAATAGCTTCACGAGAATGTCTGGTTCTCTGTTGTCAAATTACTTATAGAACCACTCATGAACAGTGTTGGAAGTGGAGTTGCACAAAGTGTGGCAACTGAGGTATTTGGGCAGCTAACCTGTTAACTTCAAAAATGTATTTGAGTTCGTCCTGCTTACTCAGTTATCATTAATGATACTCAGTTTCCCTTTCCCTTATTAAGCTTCAGCTGACCAGGGATGAGAAGCAATCCCATTTGGCAGGACTTGACAAAGCCCATATTACCAACAGTGAGGAACACATAGCCAAAGCAGGGGAAGAAGCCTTAGGCTGACGTACATGCTGCGTGTCCTCACACAAACATTTCTAAGACTTAAAGAGGTTTTGTGAATAGTTTGCAAACAGAAACAACTGCAGACTGAAAAGATTATTCAGTATGAATGGCTTGATGGGATTTATTTACCACAGCAGCTGGAAAATGTTTATTATTTCTAACATTTTTATAAAATATTTATATTTTTGAAGTAGAATCAAATAGGAAAACATTCAAGCTATATAATAGTCTTCTACTCATGTTGACTGGAAACATCTCAATCTTTGCAACAGAAATAGTTATTAATTAACAACACTAATTTTCTAGACTTGTTCAGATTACACTGTTGATTAAACATCCTCAGGACCCAGTAAGAATAAAAAATGAGCACRTTATGACTTGTCAGTTACACAAACATGACTTTCAGCTACCAGGAAAGGCTTTGAGCTACATAAATACTTACCACATTCCTACAAAACATGAACCACATGGTGAAGCTGCCTCCACTTAAAAAAAAAAAAGCAGCAGAATTGAATGTAACTAGTCATATGCTTTTTCACTGCTTAAATTATAACTTCTTAATAAACAAGAGGAAAAGCAAAGATACTGCAAATCGGTCAACACACATTTGTGCATAAACCTTTGTGCCCACACATTTATGGAAATACGATCAGCATTTGTTTTTCCATAAGTGTCACTTTTTCCCTACATTGTTCTTGTTAATTCCTGCGTTACTTTCTAACATAAATAAGTAATAGGAAAGGAAACAAATAATAGAGGACACAAAGACTGTCTAATTAAATAAGGTATCCACCTCCTCCCTGGTACTCCATTATATCATCACACTCCCAGAAAATATTTTCTGAAAATGCATTTGTTCCAGATATCCCATCCTTTCCAGCTCATACACACATAGCTTATTCTGCTCTCAAAACACTTCAGTCTTAATATTTTAACTGGTTCACATTGGAACATTTATCTGGATCCATTCACGTAGGTTAGAAATGGCAGAGATCCAAGCACAAATCCTTGCAGCACTGAAGAGTATTCTTGCTGGGATGAGAGACCTTTTCTTTCTTTGTGCTAGCCATTTCTTAACCTAAGCCTATGCTTTCTTTTTCTTGGATGTTGGTCCTGCACTGTGTGCATGAAGACAAAGAAGCCTGTAAGAGATCATTTATACTACCTGCAAACTCAGGTGCACTGGACCACAGAAAGTTCCTCTGAGTCCTTTCCTCTTCACTGCGCTTAGAAATAAAGCTTCATCTCCTACTTGTCTGCTTTGTTCTCTTTACTACCAAAAAAGTACGGTAATTTGTTGGTCTCTAATACAGCACACATCAAGGATTTGGACTCCATTAGGTTAGGAACTACACAAACAAGGACGAAAAGAAAATCCTTGCTGTGGAAAGCTTGCTGTTCTGAGAATCACGTACGCTAAGTTGCAAAACACTAATGGAATAGATCGATATGGCATTTGCTATGTCTTCCCTTGCTTTGGTCCTTACGGAAAACAAGGAATCGACTCAGTTCAATAGCAGCCAAGATGTAATCAGGTAGCAGGGAGTCACAACAGAGGTAAATCTTGCAGTAGATTTGAAGAAGGCTGTATAAATGTCTCTGGAGAGCACAGAAAAAGCAGAAGTATATTTGCAGGAATTGCAACGCAGTTACCATAAATTTATGATGACAAAGGTATTACCCTTCAAATGACCAAGGTTGACATAGCTTAAAGACCAGATGATGAACATTCACAAAGATGTAAGATTCTTTCAAGCCTAGAGGCCCCATAAGCGCGTACCATGGTAAAGGAAGGAGAGAGATGGCTGCCTGTTGTGTAGCTGCTTGCAACTCCACAGCCCAGAGAACTGGGTTTCCATTTGCATTTGGATCGATTAAGGAGCGCTGTGGAAAGCTCAAGCTGCTCTCTGTAGAGCCATAACACAATACATCAGGTTGTCTACCCCCACATCCTGACAGGGTCAATGGCACAATAAAATCAAGTGACAGCTTTTCTAGCTCATCTCCTCTCCTCTCATTCCATCAAGCCATTTGCCTTCTAGAAACCATTCATGCAGGAACACTTACTCTTCGCTGCCCAGCGCTTTTGCTACCGCAGACGTAAATCAGAGGCAGCTATTGCACTCTGATCTCATGCTCCAGGGCTCTGGCAGCCCAGCCAGGAAAGCAAACCAGGTGGCCTCCAGGACATCCCACCCAGCTGACTGCCAGGCTCTGTCCTCCCATCCTGCTGGATTATCTGCTCCCCTGGCTCCTGCCTCTCCCCACATGCAGAGAACTGTAACTGCTTAGCTGGGATTTCTTTGGAGGGGTTTCTTTTTTGGTATTATGGGGCAGGTCACAGAGCATGACTATACAGAGGGCAGGAAATGGGGCACTGACATAACCAATCCCCATGTTCAGGCAACATAAGAAAATGGCCTAGGAGCATTCAAAGGAGAAAAGAATTAAATTGGATGCACTGCTTTTTACTGCATGCCTCAGTAATGCTTTCCCAGGAGGCAATGGGGACCTACTTGATCGACAGCCAGAGGCATGAGTTAATTCTACATCTCTCGACAAAAAAAATAGGAAGAGCTTATTAAAACAAGCAAAACCCAGCCTTTTTTGAAGGTCCTTATGCAAAGACTGCCTGGCACAGGCTGTGCGGTGCCTCCACAGTAACTTCATACTGACCCCCACTGTTCACGTACTGTGAATACAGACGGGCTGGGACAGCCTGGATTTCCCATACATGCAGAAAAGTTAATGTACAGCACAGCTGCTTCTTCCTGAAAGTGCTGGCAATCACTCAGCAGTGGAGTTGCTCAGGATTTGCAGACACACAGCACATAGGCTGGAATACCTGAGGAATTACTCTGATTGGGTTGCTGCATGCCAGGAAATCTGGGACAAACACGAGAAACAATTTAAAATCCACCTAGGAAAAGTTTTCAGGCAGGAGGAGAATGCATCTGAGATAACCTAAGTATGCAGTAGTCTAGAAGAAGACAACCTTTCAGCCCATCCAGAAGACCCGAGGATCACTCAACCCATCAGGAAAGGAGAGTGCCGATCCTTCCAGCTTCCAGCTTTCTCTGCGTTTCCCGATCCCACCAGTCTCTTCCCCTCTGCCACTTCTCCCTAGGATTCACTCACCATTGCCCTCATTTCTCTCTCTCCCCACATCTGGATTTACTCGCCCTCCTGACCTACACAGGGCTCTGCCTRTGCTGCAGGCAGCTCCTCCATCCCSGCCCTGCGGCCATCTGTGTGCACCGTTTCTGTCCTTTCTAACAACTGAACATTTTCTGAATTTTCCACTGCACACAGACTACACCTATTTTTACACACCCAGCCTTCCCCCTCTCACCTTCCCAAATCACTTTTCCCCTAGAACATAAGGAGCTTTATTACCCCCCTATTTTTTCTACCCAGATTACAGCTCCAGTGGCCGCTGGGTGAGTGTCAGGGTCATTTCCACTTTCCTGTGGAAAAAGCTACCTATCATCTCACATAAAAACTGGCAGGCAAAAAGTCTTTTGGCATCTCTGCCTCCCATTATAGTTTAGGTTTTCAAGTGAGGCTGACAATCCCCTGCTTGGAGAACTCCCCTTTTCCTTTTTCCCGTGTTTTTTTT
>JASVER010000004.1:9730215-9810998 GCA_030449065.1 Oceanodroma leucorhoa | reverse complement strand
GCGGGGCGGGGCGGGGCTGGCGGCGGCGCTCAGCGCTGGCTGCACAGCGCCCTCTGGCGGCGCCCGCCCCGCCGCGGCGGGGGTCTCCGCCCCAGGGGGAGGGAGCTGCAGCTGCTGCAGCCGCTTCCCTGAGCTTGTTTTCTGAAACTAGGTATGAATATGAACGCCTGCTGGTGAACGATTACCCCCTGATCACCGATCGTAAAGTGCCATAAACCGGCTGGCACCGCTTGCTGAATTATGCAGCTTTTCAAATAAGCCAAAGGAATCAGAAAGGCCGTGAGAATGCCCACCGACCAACTCAGACTCTCCGCTAAGAGACGCGCCTCGATCAGGTCTAAGTCTCATGATTTTGGCCCCAGTCCCGCAGTCCATCCCTATTCAAGTAAGTCATCTCAGCCTGCTACTAACTTCATTGTTACGGGTAACAATTTCTTGTATTCCAGTGCTCCCCGTCCAGAATTTGGCTGCGTGCAGATGCACAGAGACAGGTCCTACTGGGGAGCGCTCACTGTTCCAGCAAAAACAGGGAGAAAGGGAAACAGGAACTGTGAGGGTGAGACAACGTGCTGAAGAGTATAGCATAGGCAATCATCTGCCGATTTGCCAGCAGAGTTTATCTCATGTCTCAGATTAGTGTTCCTTCGCTAATGCCAAACAGGTACATCCATATTCATCCGTGAATGAACAGATAAACGTAAAATGTGTTCTGCCAGAAATCAAGGAAGATATGAAACTATGTTTTTTCTTTCACACAGTTTGCATTTATCTGACCAAATTCAAAGTCTGTTCTGCGGATGTGTAGATCTGTGAATCCCGTGTGTTTAACACTTTGCTTTCGTAATTTACAATTTATTGAGCTATTGAGTGAATATTATTTACACGCACTGAAGCAACCCAAGCTGCAGGAGTGATTCTTCAGAAGTACATCTTGGAAGTGGATCCTTCAGGTAACAGAGCACACTCTGCAGCATACCAACACCATCAATCTCAATGAAAATCCATGGACTGACTAGCTCTGGATCGAGCCCTTGAGGTATATTTTGCAAACACACTAGTCTGATCATCCGTATTAGCATAGCAGCCAGCAGCACTTGACTTGGGAACAGGGTTGCATCACGCTGGAGATTAAATAACCTTTCAATAAGCATTATTTTTGTCCTTAGAACTGTAGACAAATTGAAATCAAAGTGTGAGTAGCGTGTGAGACTAACACCAGAGGCACAAAGACTGTAGAATGAGAAATGAAACAGTAATAATCCCACAGTTTAACTGAACTGCCTTAACAATCCCATAACAGACCTGCACTGTCTGGATCTAGAACCAGACCACAACTAAAGTTTAATCCCAGCCAACAGTCCCCATTTGTGATGTCTCCTAAACTGTTGTGAGAGATCCTTGATTTATTATCACTGTCTTGGAAAACAACTTCAATGCACCGTCCCAGTTCCCAGCCTCAGGGACAGAGGGTGTGCAAAGCATGCTGCCCGCCCCTAAAACATGGCAGTGAAACTTGGTGGAAACTAGAAGAGTGGCCTGGGATAGGTCTTGTTCAATAACATGCCTTTAGTGTGCTGACATCTGCTTTGCCCATCACAGGTTGACTGATAGCAAACTTTTTTTGCTCCCAATACTTCTGCCAAGCCATTCCTGACAATCCTGTACACTGTACAGACTGAATCATATAGGTTGAGTAGTGATACAATAAACAAAGCATGATTATTTTAATGGTTTTCCATTTAATTTCCAATTTTGTTTCTACAGTAGAGGCTGAATATGCCAAACAGATCTCTGTAAATTCTTTAATACTTATAAAAATTGTTCAAGTTCCTGAAGCTGAAGAGCTTCAGCCAAAGTTGTGCAGCAGTACTCTGGGTACTTATTCTGCCTGAAGAATTTTTCCAGAGATTTCTTTTGTATGGACCTCATTTTTCCCCTGGACTTTTAAAGTTAATAACAAGCAATTTTTAATAGTTTCAGCTCATGAGTCTTGGTGTATTTATTCAACAACATAAAAGAGCTGCTCATCATCCAGTTTTGTTAGTGTCTCATAGCTCTAATCTTGACCTAGTTTGTGAATGTTTTATTTATCGACAGCGGGCTACGCAAATAGACTCATCTCAGAGGAATTCCAAACACAGGCTCAGTCCAAGAGGACACAGCTTCTCCTGGGCATCCCCACCTCTCCATTTTTGTTTTTGTCAGTTACTCCCTCCCTCCTAAAAGGTCTTTCAAGCTTCATTTTTCCTTGACAGTATTTCTATTTTTCTTTCATCAAGAAATACACTTACAATTAATTTCTCCTTTCTTCTACGAACCATGACTACAAATCACGCACACAAATCTTGCAGCATTATTGGGAAGTGTCCATGATGGTATGACTCATTTCTCAGCTGAGATTGCAAATGCTTTGCAAGCTGGGGCTTTGCATTTTTCTCATATTTCAATAAAAATAACCTAGGAAAAGAGACAGGAAGGAGGAGCAACAAAAACCCTGAAAGTAAGTTGAGCTCGTATCACTAGCTTCATCAAGATCCACACATAACAATGTATATTTGTTACACTGGGCTTCCTCGTGCTTTATGGCACTTCTAATTTAGAGAACAGACAGAAGTATTAAACCCTTAATGTCAACATCTGAGAACACCCTTCAGCCAAAAGATCAAAAAAAMCCCACACCAACCTGCGGCCAAAAAAAACCACCCATGTAGAGCCACAGAAGGATTTTTCCCCATTTAGTTCTAAAACATAACATGATGTTTCATAGTTGCATATAGAATGAAACTAGCCATTTACACCCTCTACATCTTGCTATACCTTTACAAGAAGCTCCAGTGGATGGGCTCCCAGCAAATTCTGAAACTACTTGGACAGAAGATGTCTGCTTTCAAGATAGCTTTAGTACTGTTTGCAATACCAGAGTAATGTTGTACCAAACAGCCTGAGAAAACCAACATCAGATGAGAGCAAACAGAGACTTCCACTGCAGGAGAAGTTATTTCAAGAACAAAAATAACAGGCTTTAAATGAAGCAAATTGACCCAGGAGAAGTGAAATACTCCTCTCCGGAGCATGGCACAGGCATCCCCAAGGGAGCTCCAAAGCCCGCAGACTCCCTGGGGAGGCTCGGGTCACCACCCTGGGACCCCAGTCAGGCTCGACCCCAGTGGCACCCCAGAGCTGCTTCAGCTCTGAAAAACCTCCAGCAAGATACCACGGCTGCTACAAATTCCCACAAGAAAAAGGAACCATGGCATGAAATGGACAGAGCTTGGGGGCGAGAGTGGAAAAAGAAGACAACTCCTAACCTTTCTAACCTCTCTAACCATCTCTCTAACCAGCTATGGCTATTTTGACTCTTGGCTCACCATGTGGTCTCAGAGTAGGTGCTGCCTCCCTCTACCCACAGCATATTTACAGACTGAATTTATTTTATTATTTTCTCATCATGTGCCTAAGGTCCACCTTCTGCCCAGCTCTTTGTCTCTGCCTCTCCCCCAGCTGTTACCTTCTCAGCATCTCATCAGCGTGCACTTTCAATTCCCTTTGAGACTATTTATAAAGTTGTAAAGGAACATAAATTCACATTTTTTCCTCAAAATATATTAGAGATTTGACTACTTCACAGCATACTAAAACTGGACTCATACAAAGAGGCTTTGAAAAGGTCAAATTCTGTGAATATCCAGTTTCTAACTGCATTATATTCAGCTGTGCTTACACTCTTTTTGTGTTCGTTTTGTCAGGCTATACAAACAAATGAGTTTGCCGATATTATTTATGGGATAGTAAATCTTATGTGCAACAATATAAAGTTCATACTAATGAGCAGAAATCCATCACTGATCTGTATGTTCAGTCAAAACAAAAATAAATATCTGAGACTGTGAATACCAAATTCTTAGTAAGCCCTGAAGATACACAATTTGAGGATTAAATTATTCATAAAATTTCCACTGACTTCAAATAACAAGTATATTTGACAAATTTGTAACTCATTTATGGTTAATTTGTAAATGGGAAAAGGTAAAAATTGCTGTATGTGTGATTCTTTCAATTTATTTCAAATAATAACCTCCTAATTTTAATCAATTTAGACTCTTGAAAGTTTCTTAATGAAGCCCACTTTGATTAGTTTCAAGAATATTTTATCACATTCCAAACTGATTTACACTGATATGATTTCCCTGCAGTCAGTGGAGCTAAACTGATTTATTCCTGATGAAGATCTAGCCCGCAACAAGGTACTAAAACCCGAGAGATGGGTTGAACAGAAAGTGCTCACAGCTGAAGGTGCTGGTAGAGTTGTCACGCAGTTATTTCCGTCACACCCTGGGTCGCCGGTCCTCTGCACGTCCAGTGAAAGAAGGGCTTTTTTTTTGTAATCCCAACATGGTGTGGAGGTGACACATAAAATTCATTCCACCCATCTCTCATTTTATTTTGAGCATCCGAGGGTCACAGAATTGGAATCTGTGGATTTCTCTATGCTCCGTCCCTTCAGAACAGTGAGATCTTGAACTTTGCAGTGAAGATGTCACTCCTGTAATACATCCAACATGTGCTAACATGTAATTTCATCTTATCAGGCACTCAGTGAGGGAAGCTTTACTTTTATATGAACCTTTTTACAAAATCTTTGCAATGTCAGCCAATTAACAGAATTGGAAAGAGAGAGGAAAAAGTGAAGACCAGAAAGCAAAACCAGAAAGAGAAATGAAGAAATGAAATCCAGGAGGAAAATAAGAGAGGAAAATGAGACAATTAATAAATATAATTAAGTATGACTTGAAGATGTTAATGAATATAGTGGTACTGTGGTCATCAGTGGAAGACTATAGCATTCAATAGAAATTGTCAGCTTTTGTGATTAAAGTCTCCTAAAAGAGTTTGTCATTAGATGTCTGCCCTTGTTTTGCCCTTACATCATCTTCTTTCTTATCCTCACAGCCCTCAGCCATGCTGCCATTCAGTTCCCCGGGGTTTTTTTTCCCCTGTCCTCTTCTCTTCTGCTCCTTCCCAGCTCAGCCACATTTCTGCTTCTTTTACCATTCCTATGGCTTGTGCGTAGGCACAGCTTGCCCAGCCAGGCCTCCTGCACCCAACGGCAGGAGCAGGCTTGCCTCTCTGTTACTCACAGGTGATAGGAAAGGGAGCAGAAGGTCGGCTGTAACACCCTCCCCACTTCCCCACTTCTGCATGAACAGACCCCCAAAGGAGAGGGAATGAATTTCTTCCATCTCCCGCAGTTACCCCTGTTGGCTGCAATCCTTTCAGAGGCAAATGTGGGGAAAGCAGTCAGGTACACAGCGCTTCCCACCACCCCATGCTGGAAATGATGTGCATCCCTTGGGTGCATATCCAGGAGCCACTGCAGCCTGTCACGCACGCTCTTTGTCTTGGAATTTATGATTAATAGTAATTTGTGCTGTAAGCAATATCGAGAGATTGAAACCTCTTTTTAACTACATGCTATGTCCCTCCTCCCTCAATCTGAATACACAAAATAAGGAGGGGCCCAGGAGGTACCGACAGCTGGGGTGGTTTGCGCAGCACAGGTCAATGATGGTGGCAGAAGCAGAATGCAGTTCTCCTGCCCTCCTCTATTTACTGAGATTGTCCCCCAATAAAGCAAATAATTTATAGCTCTGCATATTGCTAAGCCATTACAGCTCTGGGCTTTTAGTCTGAATCATAAAAGTTGAATCGATTCTATTAAATGACATATCATCAGATGTCTTTTGTGCCAATGCTCTCTTCTGCCCGACTTTCAGTCCCAGACCCCTGCCAGTGACTCACTGATTTCCAAAGTAAGGGAGAGAAAAAGAATAAGAACAGAATAGTAACATTGCTTCTTTAGATCACGATTACAAATGCAGACCTTGGATTTGTCTTATGGATAGTGTTTAGCTTCTAGCAAAGTTAGCAAGTACTACTGCTCTATATTGATGTGGGGGAAATCAGATTGACTGCACAGATCAATGGCTCAGACACAAAAGCCTTCTGCATGCAGGCTAAACAAAGATCTGTTAAAATGAACCACATAATCCATGTTCAGAGAGCTGAAATTCTCAGAAACAATCTAGTATTTAAACCAGACCCTTCGTGTGAATAAATCTTGGTATCTTCTGCCGGAACTGACAGAAAAGATCTAGTGGATTTCCCAGAAAAATGACAGTCTGCTATTCGGGAGCTGCCAGAGAATGAGGATGTTTCCTATATTGATTGGTGCTGTAAAATACTCACCCACAACCAACTCAAGGGTACTCCTTCCAAGAACACAATGCTTGTGACTTTAGTGGAAATGAGAGATAAGGAGAAGATCCTTCAGGCAGCCTGGGAAGAGAGAAGCATTGAATTCCAAGGGCAAGTGATAACAATTTCTCCAGACTTCAGCCAAAAGATACAAGAAAGAAGGAATTGGTAGAACTTTAAAAAGCCTTTGTAGATTTTAAATCCAAGGCTGTCATCTCTTCTGAAACTGGGAGTTCTACACGAAAATAAAGATTACCTCCTCTGGGATGCAGAGTGAGGGAAACAGTTTTTAACAGATATCACCCTCGTTGTTGCCCCAGGCCATTCAGATGGATCAATTCCTTGCCTTTTGCTGGCAGAGCCCAGGTAGCGAGTCCCGGCGATGTACGCTCTGTGCAGAGGGACCCGTGGGAGTTACAAGCAGCCCACCAAGTCTACTCCATCACGGGGACTGAGACAGATGGTACAGCTGCCAAAGCTGGCGGGGCCGAGCATCTGGTAAATGTGTTGATTTAAAGCAGCTCTCAAGCAGCGTCGGCTGCTGTGGCTGAGATGAGCACAGTTCAGAGCTGCTTCCCCGGCCGGAGCCCATGGGGGAGACGGGGCGGTATCGCCACAGCCTCTTCTTGGAAGCGAGTACCAAATGTTTTGGAAGATGAAGAAAAGCAACCTCCCTTCTGGGCAACCTGTCAGGGATTGCTGATATCGGGAAGGGAGTCAGCACCATGGAAGGTTACTGCTACCAGTATTTCACAATGATATTTAGATTCCTCTAGGAAGGCCCTGGTCAGGCTTTTATTTTATTTCTTGGCTTTGTCAGTATCTTCTGTCTCTCCCTCTCTCTTTTGAATAAACAATGTCTGGTTTAAATATAACCATAGTTCAGCTTCTGACTATTCATAGCCAGAGATGAGTAACCATTTCCCTGGGGTACAAAGAGCACACAGGGAGAGTTTACCAGCCCGAAGCTGAGACTACAGCTTTTGTGGCTGCACCCCAGCTAGTTTCAGACTGGCAGTGTGGAGGGCTGGGCATGTTGTTCTCTGTTTTTATTTGGAGTCTGAGACAGCTTTTGTCTCCATTTGTCTATACTTGTGTTGTATCGAGTGATAGCACACTGCTTAAGGGCCACATAAATATAACCTTAAAGATACCAAGTCATCAGAAGAAGGCTGGTGGGAGGGGACCGAGGAAACGATTACAGGCTTGCAAAAACTACCGCAGTTTTTTAATCTGCATGGACAGCCCCAGAGAAGGCCACAAGCCTACTATTAAATACTGCTGTTGTGCCCAAGAAAGAGAGCACGCCTGAGCTATGAGGCCATATTAGCCGAAATACCAAAGCCATTCCCACAAATGCAATGGGAGGTGGCCCATCAAAGCCATAGATACTTTTGAAAAGTACACCGCAGCACTCTAGAGATGTAATTATTTATAAGAAGAATTAATTTCAGTAGAAAACAAATACTTCTTGTGTGTGTCAAGCCCGTGATACTAGAAGATTACTGCTGACAATGCTGTCAGGAAAACTACCCCAGTATGCCTCACGTGAAAGGCTAAGTGAGACAGTATGCTTGGTGGTCAGATACTGAGGATACTGGAGAATCAATTTATAACTGTAAACCTTGTCAGTTTTCACAGCTGAAGGCTTCTCTTCACCAAGAAATCCTTGCGAAGTGGCCACCCTGCCAACAGCAGTGAGATCACTCTGCTTCTGCCAGCCCTTTCTTGGACAAAAAATTTGCAAATGAGGCCAGAGTTTGCCTATGTCTTTTAGTCATAGAGTCTCCTCCACCCTACAGGTCCCTTCATTTCTGTGACTTTTTGTTTACCTAAAGAATTAATGCTTGATATAGTAGGGCCTGGTTTACACCCTAAGAACTGAGGAAATTTTTGCACATTGATAAAATTTGACATGTTTTATCTGTGCCCTGCCATCAGAGTACTAATGGGAATCCAAATGTTTTTAGAACTTTTTAACTGCCACACAAACATCAGGAGAGATACCCTATCTGTAAATCAGAAAATATCTTCTTTCCTGCTATCTTATCAAACAGCACCACATAGTCCTACAAATGTATCCTGGCCGAACTACTAATGGGGAGATGTTTACATACTAGACGGGAAGCTATGCGACCTGATTTGGGTAATCATAGGAAATGAGGGAAGCAAAGTGTGGTGGAGAAGGAATTCCAGACCTGATCTGAAGAGGAAAGAAATTTGGATATGAAGGCTCCTCTTAAAAGCACCAGGAGCACGGATAACAAGGCTTGATGAATGCGGGTGGAAGAGACGTAGTGACCGGTGAAAAAGTGATTATTTCGCTGGTACATAGAAGATCATGAGAAATTTGTTGATATTAATTTTATTTGTCAGTTTGCCATTTCCCCATCATTTATGTTAAACAAAATATTTAAGTTTATGTAAGTGCAGACAAAGAAAAGCTAAGGATTTGTGAATTAAAGGAAGCACACATGCTCTGTATATTTTTATATGCAATACAGTGCTTTACCCTGAGAGAGACCAATGGGAAAATTCAACAGTTTTTGTTTAAAAATAAAAGAAATTAGAAAGTTTTGGAGATATTTGTGCTTTCAACAATCCAAGAATATTGGCATATAGAATATAATTATATATGAATTTAAAATTTTCCGGTTACTCTTTGAAATGTGTAGTGGATTCTTACTTTGAGAAAGAAATAACAGTATTAATAACAGCCAAAAAAAGGTCTCTGATCCTCAGCCCTTGGTGTTTTAGTGATCCCATAGAGGAAGAAAGGCACTGCTCTGCCCCATAAAGTGCATTGGCTGCACTAGGCTGATGGGACTTTACCCCTCTCACCTCTTTTTGCCCCGGTGTTTTTCACACTTCAGCTGTCAGGTCCTCTCTCTCATCCTCCATATCTTGCTTTGGTCTTGACATGGTGGATTCCCACCTCCATCCACCCTGTGAGTGCCAGCTGTTGCTGCTTCCTTTTACCTTTTGCCAGAAGCATCTTCATTCTTTCTCCTACGCTGCCCCCAGAATTGGAGATGACTGAGAGAATGGTCTCCTTCACCTCCATCCTTAAAACCCCTTTGCCTTGGTGTCTACAGGACAATCTAACACTGTTGAGATGACTGGTATGTGGATAACTTTGTCCATCACCTGCAATAATTGTTGTCTTCTTTGAAGCCTGTTTATATCCTTCTGACTAATAGGGCTTGTGGGCTTCACTCCTATTAATTCTTTTGCATTCATGCAGCTCCTGGGACAAGCGTCTGACCAGAGCTGGGACGCACTACCTCAGTGGTCTATATATTGCAGAAGTATGTGGTCTTTTTGTGTAAGAAAGCCCATCTTGGTCTGAAAGTTTAAATATAGAAAAGACAGAGCTTTTTATCCTTGCCTTACAGAATATCCACTTGGATTTAAAAGCCAGCTCAGAGAGCCTTGTTCACTCGCTGAGTTCAGCATGGCTGTAATATGCTTAGTTACAGCCCTGCTCTTGAAAAATTGATTCCACTTTCAGAAATATTACCGATTCTAGGAGCATTCACCACTGTAAATATAAGTAATATTGCAAAAACCTGGGAACCTCAATGATCTTAAGCATCCTTTCCAACCTAAATATTTCTATGATTCTATGAAATCATGAAAACCATGGTCAACTTTATAAATGTGCTCATCAAGTGTTCTAGTTCACGTGAAGGGAAGGAGCACAAGCCCCAGGTATCTGCAGGCTCATTTCATCCACACTGCTCTAGTCCAGGAATATCTCAGAAGAAGAAATTTTCTTACTAATTTTTGTATACTTGTTACAAACCTGTTGGAAACAATATTGAAAAACAGCCTTTCTCAGCAGCTCAGCCTTTTCTGGTTTGTTTTTAAGTACAACTGGCATTCCCATAATGCTCTTCCTCCTTCTCCTGAGTTGACTGTGGCCAGCACTGAAGATGATAGATCCAGAACTTTACACCAGAGGGAGACCCTGAGCCGCATAGCCAGCAAGGCACCATGTGCCCCAAGACCCCTTCATCCAGGACCATAAAATGGATGGGTAACAGCCCTGTGTGTCCCTTGATAAGCAAGCCTTTGTAGGAATCTACACAGCAGTCAGGAGGTGTGGGCCAGCACTTCTGGGTCTAGCTGAGCTAGCACTGGGCTTCAGCAGCCAAGGGAAGAGTGCCTCTTTCCTGGGCACAACCGTGCTGAAGTCCGTGCTGCTGTTTCTTCCCGCATTGCTAGCTAAAAGGACGCTGGCTGAGAGGTATGTGCTGCATACTGTGAAAAGATTTCTAAAATCCCATCCATTTTTCTACCCAAACTATAGGAAGCATAGAGGAGTAGAACAAGAATGAGGGGAAAAAGAAGAAATCCCTCCCTTCAACTTTAAACAGTCTTTTTAAAAACTGGTTTTAGTGTGTATGATAAGTTTGGATTAAATAATAGGGTTTTTTATTTGCCAGATCAGGTGTGGGAGCATGCCGTGATGATCACACCCTGTGTCAGGCTGGTTATTTCTATGGGAGGGGAATGTGGCAGGTCCAAGAGGTAGCAACAGAACCCAGGAGCTTCTCAAACCATGGTACCTGCTGCTGTGAGCACACAGCACTTTATTCTGATCTTTCTTTTTATGGTAACAATTCAGACTAATGTGTGCATATGCAATGACAACAACAACAGAAAGCAATTAACAGGAACCCAGTTGGACTTACAAGCCACGCTTCCCCATGGTATAGCCTAGTTAAACATGTTCCTAAATATAATTTGCTACTAAAGAGAAGATAGGAGAAAAATACATGGCATATGTTAGTCATATCACTTAGTGTACTCCTTAAAGATTCTCATAAGCAGTGGTGAGGAGGGAAGTATAAGGACATGAACAGAATAAAGTAGAACAGAACAGAATAGAAAAGAATAGAAGCAAAGTGACTCGTGAAGAAAACCAGCCAGTGGTCATAAAATGAAATATGGTGTGCCATAAAATAAAGAGACCTAAAACCTCAGAGAAAGAAATCTTCTGGGTTTTGTTTGTTTTAGGTTTTTTTGTTTGTTTGTCTTTTTTTTTTTTTTAATTTAAAATATACCAGTTTTAAAAGGTTCTGTTAATCTTCTTGTAGACGCTAGATGGGGATCTTGAGTCAGCCATGCAAGAGGGTTCTTTATCCTGCTTTTTCTTTATTTTAATCTGTTTTATCATGGACAGAGTACATGCAATGCAAGTTTACTCTTCAGGCATTTATATTTTTACTAAGGTTTTTTTTTKGGGGGGAAGGGCAATCTACAGTAAATAAATATTTACTTTTAAACATACAAGTTTAATTAAGGTTACACTGCATCTTTCAAAAGAGGAGGGAATGCATCTGGAACTGTAGAGCACATGCTCTTCTTCGTCCTAATTATTTGTTTAATTCCAATAGCACATTGCAATTGTTTTCTCACTTTTCAGTGCGGGATGCAGTTTACAGTGACAATTGTCTTACCGCCGTGTAGCACAGATTATGACAAGGGGAAAGACGTCGGAGTCGCTCACTTGCAGCAGTACTAATGACCCAAGCTTTGTTATTTCCATAAATGGGATCTTTGTGTGCTAAATAAACCTGAGCAATACAACTGTGAAAGCCGTTTTCCTTCAATCTTCCCCAAATCTCCGTATGACTTGTACACACAATAATAAATTAATCTCTCTTGTTAACATGTTGTTGTTTGTTTAATAAGTACCTCTTCCTCTCATGCGATGTCAAGCTCAGCCATAAAATGTGAATCATATTTTCAGCCATTGTCTTAAATAGTTCCTTTCTTGACGGATTCTTTCTTCTCCCTTCAGTGAACCGGACTTTTGCAAATTGCTTTGCAGAGTAGCACACAGGCACTGACCTCAAGCCTTCAGACACTGCTACGGACTGGCCTTAACTAAAATGAGCTTGGCTGTCTCAGCTCATTTTGTAGGGACACGCTAGTCCACATCATATAACATGCAGTTTGGGATTATTGCCAGCCTCTGCCCAGAAGATACCCAGAAACGAATTAGTGAAAGGTCTGTATGACTTCTTGCTACATCTCTAGAGACAGGGTATATCCAAGGTGAGCTGGGATCATTCCTTCGGCAGCAGAAAGGAGAGACAGTAAAAAAAACAACCCTGCAGTGGGCCTGTTGTTCTCAGTGTGTCATGCCATTAATGTTGGAACATTCTGTACTGAAACATGCCAGTGGAGGAATAATTCGTGCTGCAGAGAAACAAGCTGAACACCGAATCAGTTCTTTTAAAAGGATCAATTTTTAGAATGTATTCTAAATAAACAATTGTTTCTCGATATGGGGAATGATTTTATTTGATGGCACACAGTGCTGCTTCTGCAGAGCAGATTGCTCTGTCAGAGCAAAGGGAAAAATAATATATTAAAGACATGAGATGCATGAAAAATGTCATTAAATAAGTCCTTACTAGCCTTGAAATGGGGATGGTTTGCATAATTGATTAATCATAAGGGGACATTTTTGGTCACAGAAATTATCATTAGTAGAGCTCCAAAGTTAAATAATCTTTATACTAATAAAAAATGCCATTTTCCCCTCAGATCTTTCCAAGATCTCTTCTTTCTTTTAGTCTCTCTGACTTTTACAGGCCTTAATAATTGAACGATATTTAACTAGAACTGTGGGTGATGAAACCATTCCGAGCAAATTTATCCCCACGGCGCTCTGCAAGAGCAGCAGCACGCTCGGGCCCAATCCTGCGAGCTCGGCTGTGGTGCTCCACCTGCTGCACCAGTGGTTTGCATCAGGCCTTTTCTCTCCAAACTCTGTGCGATGGGAACTCCCTGAATTTCCTTCTTGTAAAAGAAAAATATAAACATGCCAAGCAGCACCTCTGTGCACCCTTTTTCATTCCGGTGTTAAAAGGCAACTCTCCTGATTGTTCTGAAAATTGTTCTGACAGATAATTTCACCTCCTTGTGAAACTGCGGGCATGACAAACACATACACATGCTTTGTGAGACAGTTTGCGGTCCTTTCGGCTGAATGTCACTGCATCTAATTCAGAGATATAATAATAAGTATTTTTTTATTGCCAAGAATTTAATTAAGGGAAACAGCTTTAGATACACAGTTTGCAGAAGGATTTTTTTTTAGCCTGCTTTCTTTAAGGCTGTTTTATATTGAATAAAACAGGGATTGCCTAGAGCAGGAATGGGTTAACCAAGGCTCGCCATACCTGATTTCATTCATGAAATAAATGAAGTATGGGTCCTAGCCTGTTCCCGCACAATGAAGTGGCCATCTTCTCTATTTCTCATTTACTGTAAATCCTTCAGGAGGTACAAGTGGTTGGGAATCATGTCCATGACAAAAGGAGGAATGCAGATGTTTGACATCGTACAAAAGACTTTCCTGTTTGGTATTTTGCTTTGGCCAGTTTAATTTGGTTTATTTAATTGGGAAATGATCCTTAAATTGAGACATATAGTACCTTCTTATCACAAATGTCGTTCTCAGGAGATCTCTAATCAAGTGTTGCAGTACACTGCAGACAGGAAAATGTGGTCAAAAGCTCATTTATTACTCCAATATTTTAATGTGAAAATAGGGACGTATTCATATACCTTAGTAACGGCTTCCAAACATGAGCATAAAATTGGGGTAAAATTAATCCCAGTCTGTAAAACTTTCTGATTTGTGTTTATGTATTTATATACGAGACATAATATATACATAAACAGAAGCTCACTATTCACACTAGCTTATATATGTACTGAACATAATTACACAGAATTGAATATTGATACATACGGGAGAAACATTGTGTAAATATTTAAAGGACAATGCAACAAACTTATTTAAGAGAGAATTTCAATGCATTTAGATATTAATTGTTTTACAAAATCAAGATTTCCTTCATGAGTAATAGTGGTCATTTATAACTGTATTGCAATGTGAGAACCTATTTTCTAAATCTGTAGTTATAGTTAGCCAAATTCAAAGCTGTGTCTGAGGGTTTCGAAGCAAACCAGATTTTCAGTTTCTTACCAGTTTTTTTGAGTAGAGTGGAACCAGAGTAATGCAGAGATTTACATCTTTTGAGATTCCATGGGGCAAATTTATATATGCCTTTGGCTGTAAAGAACACAAATGGTCATTACTGAATACCTTGACTAGTACTTAAAAAGCCCTTACCATTCTCCTCCAAATTTGCTTCTATTCTATCTATATTTTATTAGTTCAGTTTCCAAATCTGATTTTTTTTTTAATTTCTTGAGATTTATTTCATTATCTTGTAGGTTTATAAAGCAAGTGTATTTTAATCTTGCATATGTTTTAAAAGATCTCTTCCATAAGCAGGGATTTGCAACTTCGGGAAAATTTTTTTGTGTGTGCTTTTTTATCAAGCTTTAATGATAGCTGTATTGAAGTTCATCTCTTTCTGTCTCTGTTTTGTTAGTCTGTTTTTCTGTATCAGCCTGCATTGGCTGTTCACTATTATAAAATATTTGTATGAACAGGAACACATTACAATGCTGCAATATGCCCAACCAGTGCCTTGTGGGTTTTTCAGGAATGCATATTCCAAATTACAGTCAGATTGTAAGCCCTCTCTATCAAGTGACCTGGAAGAAGAACGATTTCAAGTGGGGCCCTGAGCAACGACAAGCCTTTGAACAAATTAAGCGGGAGACAGTTCAGGCACTAGCTCTTGGGCCAGTCCGGGCAGGACAAGATGTAAGGAATGTGCTCTACACCGCAGCCGGGGAGAATGGTCCTACCCGGAGCCTCTGGCAGAAAGCACCAGGGGAGACTCGAGGTCGACCCCTGGGGTTTTGGAGTCGGGGATACACAGGATCCGAGGCCCGCTGTACTCCAACTGAGAAAGAGATATTGGCAGCATAGGAAGGGGTTTGAGCTGCTTCGGAAGTGGTTGGAACTGAAGCACAGCTCCTCCTGGCACCCCGACTGCCGGTGCTGGGCTGGATGTTCAAAGGGAGGGTCCCCTCTACACATCATTCAACTGATGCTACGTGGAGTAAGTGAGTCGGACTGATCACACAGCAGGCCTGAGTAGGAAACCCCAGTCTCCCAGGAATCTTGGAAGTGATCATGAACTGACCCGCAGGTAAAGATTTTGCAGTATCGCCAGAGGAGGAGGTGACGCATGCTGAAGAGGCCCCACTGTATAATAAACTACCAGAAAATGAGAAGCAATATGCCCTGTTCACTGATGGGTCCTGTCGTCTTGTGGAAAAGCATCGGAGGTAGAAGGCTGCTGTATGCAGTCCTATATGACAAGTTGCAGAAACTGCTGAAGGAGAAGGTGAATCGAGTCAGTTTGCAGAGGTGAAAGCCATCCAGCTGGCCTTGGATATTGCTGAGCGAGAAAAATGGCCAGTACTTTGTCTTTATACTGACTCATGGATGGTGGCAAATGCCCTGTGGGGGTGGTTGCAGCAATGGAAGCAGAACAACTGGCAGCGCAGAGGTAAACCCATCTGGGCTGCTGCATTGTGGCAAGATATTGCTGTCTGGGTAGAGAACCTGGTTGTAAAAGTATGTCACGTAGGTGCTCACGTACCCCGGAGTTGGGCTACTGAAGAACACCAAAGTAACCAGCAGGTGGATCAGGTTTTGGCTGGGATAGAGTTAATTTTCTTCCTAGTAGCTGGTATAATGCTGTGTTTCAGATTTAGGAGGAGAAGAATGTTGATAACACACTGATGTTTTAGTTGTTGCTAAGTAGTGCTTACACTAAATCAAGGAGTTTTCAGCTTCTCATGCTCTACCAACTGAGAAGGCTGGAGATGCACAAGAAGCTGGGAGGGGGCACATCCAGGACAGCTGACCCAAACTGGCCAAAGAGATATTCCATACCATATGACGTCACGCTCAGTATATAAACTAGGGGAAAGCTGGCCGGGGGGCCACTGCTCGGGAACTGGCTGGGCATCGGTCAGCAGGTGGTAAGCAACTGCATTGTGCATCACTTATTTTGTATATTCTACTATTATTATTATTATCATTATTATTATTATTATTATTTTCCCTTCCTTTTCTGTCCTATCAAAATGTCTTTATCTCAATCCACGAATCTTACTTTCTCCCCGCCCAACTGTCTCCCCCATGCCACTGCTGGGAGGGAGTGAGGGAACGGCTGTGTGGTGTTTAGCTGCCTGCTGGGTTAAACCACAACAGATATATTTATATTTTGCATTTTGYATCCTAGGTTTTGTGGTAATTTAGTCTCTAGACCTGCAGCTGAGATTTACTAACATGGAGTGTCTACATTAAAGGTGCAAAGACACCCTTCCCTTCTGAAACCATGTGCCAGTATATTTTAATACCAATCCTAACAGCTCATTGAAGGCTGTGATTATTTTTTTTCCAAAGACATTGTTCAATGGATACATCCTTTCTTCCACTTCATCTTTTCCTTGTGTGCTCCAGTTCAAGAAAGCTTCCCACCTTCTGTATTTAGGCAAGTTCTGAAACGCATACTTCAATTTTGACAGGCTCAAGCATTTTTCTGAACTTGGTGCGAATATTCCCAGGAATTGAATAATTATTTAATATTTACATTATGAATGCATGACAGCATGCATACTATCATGACATTTAAAAGAATCAAATATTTACAAACACAGTAGTCATTTTTGTCCAGCCCTGGAAGAAACCATAGTTCAACTGGTGTTAGGGGGAATACTTTCTCTTAAAAATAAGAGGTTATCATAGTCTCAACCCATGGATAGCAATGACTCTCAATCACAAAAAACCAGGTTGCCTTCAGACTAGTGACCTAGATAAGATGGGATCTGTATTCTATTATTATCACTCTGTAAACTACCTAGTCACGCATGGCACTATATCACCTTTCATATGCCAGTGTGTTATAATATGCTGCTAGTTCATATAGTACAGGATACTGCAGCCTAACGTGTTATTCCTGTATTTATTATGCTTTATATTTACTATGCCTTTGTGAAAGAGATGTTTAGCCTCCTGCTCTTGTTACAAACTGTAAGAAAAATAAAAATAAAATAAAAGGGACTTTTCCTGAGACAGTACAGTTAAATCCCCAAGAGAAGGAAATTTCTCTCCTCGATACATGGAGCTCCATATAGCCAATCAGGACTAATTCCCATCTACCTCATCATGCACATTCTCCTAATGTGTATTAAATGTACATTGATTCAGTCAGCTGCTAATTCAGGAGCCTGAGTGATTTGTCCAGGGAGGGAACTGAATATCTCCACCTGGAAAGATTGGTGTTGTCCACAACCTGCTAGGTTAACCTATTCATAGAAAGCCCATGTTGTTTCTGGCACAGTTCTGTTCAATACAGATACTTTTCATGGAAAATCCGTTTCCAGTATTGTGCACATGCCACTATTCCCTCTCTTGTCATAGTTGAATGCTGACATAAATCTTTTTCTAATAAAATGAACTATTCAAATTATTTCTTTACTGAATGATGTCTGAAACAGATGTATTTTAATCTGCTGGGCATAGAAAATGAAATTTACATGTCAGTGAGGTCTTTCTGGTTAATAAATGTTTTAAAAGAGAGAAAGCAGGAAACTAAATATATGTAAAACTGCACTGCTTTGCATAGGGTGCTTTTAGCAGAAAACACAATATTCTAATACTAAATTATATCTTATTTATGAGACAAAAAGTACACATATTTTGTGATAACAAATATAATCCCTGTAGGGGTATCATATAAAACATTGGAAAGAATTCTGATTTCACCAGCAATACTTTCCTTGTGCTACTCCCAGTAATATTTCTTTTTTTTTTTTCCATGTGGGAACAGCATCTGCACAAAGCATTTTGTTTATTATCTCTGTGTGTGTGTAATTTTGAACTCATTATGTTTTCCTATTATTTTAGCTGTTTACATAGCACCAATTTTAGTACATTGCTGCAGCTTTCTCTAGTCTGAGAGAGCCGGATTCAAAGCCCACTGAAATCATGGAGGGACCCTGTTAGCTGAAGCTGACTTGCCATTGGGGATGGAGGTTAAGACAATGGAGAGTTGACTTCAGTGTCCCCTGGAGATTCAGATGGGTTTCCAAATAACCATGAACATTTCTAAAAATAGCTGGATATGTTGCTGGAATTTTAAGTTCCTCATCACAATAGTGTTACTCATTTTGTAGCGTTATTTGGTAGGCAGGTAAAGAGCATACCTATTAAAAATGAAGCTTTAAATCCGATTTACTTTACTGTCTGAACTGTTGCCAAATTTGATAAAGGTGCAACGGCAGAGTTAGCCTAAATTGCTTCTATGGAAAGCCCACAGGCAGCCCTGCAAAATGAAGGCTGCCTGACTGGGCTCTGCCACACGCCGATATCCTCGACCAGGTCCTTCTCCCAGCCCCTTCCTCCCTCTCACCTCTCTCTCCCTGGTCCCCGCCTCTCTCCTCCCAATAATAAATAAATAAATAAATAAATAAATAAATAAATAAATAAACAAATAAATACTAGAAAAATATAATTTAATAATAATAATACCATTTAATAATGATATCAAATAATGTCCCCATGCTCAATACTCAAGGGATTCATCCCTGGGAAATAAAGTGGTAGCTGAGGTGACATGAATTGTACCTCAAGCAGGACAATGCTGTGAGAGAGCCTCTTTTCATCAGAGTCAATGATCGGACAGTGCAGGAATTCTCTCCTGAATACACCTCTTCTCCTGTAAAAAATGGGACTTAAACACTACAGTAAAAATCATTCCCCAAGTGTCTCAATGAAGAGCTCAGTTGTTATCTCATCCTGATTAAAAAGTGCTTGAGTCTGTATAAGTTTTCAGCCAGAGAAACTCAGCAGCGATGTCCAGGTTCATTTTTTAACAATTAGCAACTCTGAGCCTCAGACTGCCAGATTACTGCGGTTTGGCAGTATCACCAATAGACAGGGAGTTGTGAAATTGTAAGACATTATTGTATTGTTGGTAGCCTGAGTAAATCTAAATCTTTTCAAGCTTTGCTTCAGTGGGTTAATTCCAGGACCTGAATTACAAGGGCAATTTGAATTACATTGCAAAGACTGAGCTTACTTCACTTTAGCAAAGTCCTGAAATGTTGAAATCTTTTGATACCTTTCTCATTATTTCCAAGGAAAGACGGGTAAAGGTTTTCACTGACTTTCCCTGCCAGCACCTCTTTATTTAGGTAAGTGTGTTTCTTTGACTCTACCTTTATTCTGTGGTATCTCAGCTGCTGCTACACACTGTGTACATCCACAGGAGCTTTTTATTCTCCCAGCCCTAAACCTGAGATACTAAAATAGCAGAAGGAAAAAACCTTGACAGAATCAGAAAATAATAAAAAGAATATGAACCAAATAAATGTTCTGTATATATTTAGGGCAATTGAAGACACCTGCAAAAAGCAAGGATGATTTCAGTTTGTCTCTACATATTTTGTCTGGGAATTTTAAAATACTCAACTGATTCTAACTAATTAAGTCTCAAAGCTTGTCGCTGAGCTATATGGGGCAGGGCAGGGGACATCACCCATTTTGTAGGGGAATTGAGTGAGATGTGATCACATGATTTTCTGGGTACCTGTTTACAAAAGATTATTAAATATTGGATTTGTGAATAAAGATACATATTCCAGTTACAGTTTAACCATTAAGATTGATTTTTTACCAAATAACAACAACGGCAGTGACAACAGAGAAAAAAGATTCTGCAGTGAAGTGTCTTGTAAAATAATTTGTCTCATCAGTAGCTTGTTGTTAAAAGAAACCTGTATCTGACAATCACCCATACAAAATTTTACTTAGAGTAAAAGGGCTATTATTGAGTACTGGCTTGAAACTATAGTTTTTCAGGTTATCGAGATATTTATTATACATTATGCACAATAGGAATACTGAGTGAGTAGTTTTTGCAGAATGCAAAAAATACAGGTGAATATTAGCAGTTCAAAAGCTCAAATATTTTAAGAGAAGCAGCTAAATAGGGCTGTGGCCCTGCAGTTGTTTGCAGTAATCAAGGACTTTTCAATAGACAAGTCCTTATTCAGTTTCTCACAACTGTATGGAACTGAATAATCAGACTGGAAATTGGGTGCATACTGTTCAGGTTTCAGCTTGGTTTCTGAGCGCTTCAGTGTAGCACCAGGATTTTTTAAATCTCATCAGAGAAATTCTGTCTGTGGAAAGTAACACTATGCTGTGATGCATATTTCTGCATCTTTATATTTCTCATGTTAATAGAACAAAAAGGACTGGAGACGGACAGGATCTGTTGCTAGAAATGTTTAGTCTTCCACATCTACCAATTGCAATTTTCTCCTCCCAAAGTGTATTTGTGTTTTCCTTAATCCAGCCTTAAAAGACTGAAGTGATAGAGCTTCTTACACTTCCCTTCAGAGAGCATTGCGAAGTGTCATACACACCACTGTTCAATATTTTTCATGACATTCTGGTTATATTTAGCTTTTTATCTGAATTCAAGAAATCTGATATACAATCTCTTATTTGTAAGAACCCCTCATGATGCTGGAAAAATATATGCTATTAGTATTTCCAGCCAGTTATGCTAGCCTCCCTTAATTATTCTTACTGACATATATTTCCAACGATTTTAGAACAATTTAATGCTAGGAAAATGTGTCTGCAAAACAAAATTTTGGTCAAAATATCTGAGGAGACTATTTTTACCTTATTCTGTCTGGAGATGAATTTAAGATTTGGCTCAAGTTGAATTATAGGTGCAAATACCTTATGTGAATTTGCAGATGGTGTGCCCCTGTGGTATTGGGTCTGTTTTTCTGTGCTGTTCTCTTCAGGTTCTCAGATTTCTCTTACAGTAAATTCCTAGGCATTTTGGGATACAATACGAACAGGGGTAGTAATAGAGGAAAGCAAGATTCAAATTAACTAAAATTATGTTGTTCAGAATCCATAATGTTTCAATATCTATGACTTTATATGCACTGTGTTCCTTATTTATTTGCAAATTCACTTACTCGTCTGCTCCCTTCTCATTACACGATGTGCCTTAAATCTCTCAGGGTAGTGCACTGCAGCCACTGACGTACTGCAAGAAATGCCTTATGCAGACTCTGAAGAATGTATTGGAATCGGCTCATAATTACATTTAAACACATATTATTAGATCTCCCTCTGATTACATATAAACTGTTTCCTGTAACCACTTGAATCTGTGAAGCCGGAAGGGGAAGGCTACACATTCACCGATTCCAGTGGGATTTAGATTTCCAAAACCCTAATGTGTCCCAGATGTGAAAGGAGGGAGGCTCTGACCAGGATTGGTGAGCAGTGTCGCTGACAGCCACATTACATCATAACTACCCGGGACCAGGGAATGTTCATCACACAGGACACCCTCACTGGGGATAGGGAGAAGGAAATGGAAGGTCATTCTGGGATTCGGGGTTCATAAAGCTACACAAATGCTTAATGTCCATAAAATACATCCTGGAGACAGCAGCAAGCTATTTTTTGATGCTTCCCTCAACACAAGCAAGGTTTTTTCAGAGGTTGTTTCAGAATCTGTTTTTCTCATTAAGGTTTTAAATCTATGGCTTCTTACTTTGATCTCATCAGTTGACATTAATCCTTATTTTAATATTCTCCTTTTTTTTTCTTTTTTTTTTTTTCCCCCCTCAAATCAAGACATCCATCACTACTGCATCTGAGTAAGCAAGCAACCATTTCCGAGGAGAAGGCACAGATAGGTCTGCTTTCCCCCAGGCACGGAGGGAAGAAACATGGAAAACAGAACAAGTTAAACACCACTGACAACACCTGGACTTAACCCTTTGCTCATGTATTTACTGCATTGCATCCTGGATTTTTGAAACTTGATTTACACATAAGACTATGAAAGAACAGGCTCTCTGAACTGCTGAAACCACCCTTTCTTTGGTTGGCTCCACTCAGCACAGCAGTAGGTGGATGGGTTTAGAAGAGAGAGAAAGGAACTTTCTCCCAGTCAGGTGGGCTTTGACTGTTGAGTTTTGTATGTGAATGTCACTAACATTTCACAGCAGGTCATATGTGATGCACATTGTGGTGTAGTCCAGGCAAAAGAGAAGTATGGCTGAGGATGGTGACATCTGCCTCTGTCGTAAGTGCAGAACAGAAACATGTATATGGACCCTTTTTATTTGGGAAACCAGAAGCAGAATGAGTTTAGCATGACCACATATCTACACATCACCTTATAAATGTGCAGGAAGATACTCTTCCTAAATGGAGTGGTTGTAAGTTTTACTGGTTCACTGATAGGCTTTCCTTTGCCAGCATTGCCTCCATGCCAGCAAGACTTTTACTTGGCAGAATTTAATTTAGGGCCAGGATCTGGAAAAATGGGAGGCCAAACGGAATATCATCAGCTCTATATTTGCAAATTTGCTCAGTTTTGCTCAAATGACTTTCCTGCTTCCCAGCTTGTCTTCCCCTTAGCACAGAAAAAAAGGATTAAGGCTGTCAGGGCTGTACTTCAGAGGCAGCCCCAGCAAAGCCTCTACAGAGGAAAAGCAAATGATCATAACCCATCAGGGTCCTCTCTAGCATAAGAAAGCATAAACTAATTTTTTTAGCCCTTGTCAGGTTCCACAGTCAAATAAACAACACCTGACAGTCTCTGGAATCGAAGATAGTAGGTCACTAAGACCTGGAGTTATTAGTAAGGACACTGAACATTGTCCCATTCCCCTAGGGAGATATTCAGTCACTGAAACTGATGCCCTTCAGATGCCATGTCAAGGTCTGAAGCCTGACTGATTGGTGTCTAAAAATTAAGAGCAGATGCTGCTAGATACTATTTGCTATCTATCATCTCTTCAATAATCTTGCCCAGAAATGGGAGGTTTAGCAATCAGACAATAGTTGGCAAGAAAATTAATGTCAGGAGAGGATTTATTGAGTAAGGACCCAATAAACACATGCTTGAATGCTTCTGGCAGTCTGCCTTTTCTTAAGGAAAAATTACCAATAGGCATTTTCCCCTAATTTTCACCATGGGAAACATACTTCTCATCTGTGGAGTGCTTAAAAATTTTCCTTAGAGTATCTAGGACCTCTGATTGAAACAGGGCAAAAGTGAGTTAATTGAATTATCTGGTATCTTCATTCCTTTTTGTTAGTTTTATAGTGACAAATCCACACCCAACATTCAAATATAATGACAGCTTTATGCAGCATGAAATAGTACAAGCTAAAACAGTTGGAGGTAATCTTGGCTAATCAGATAGACTAACGTAATAGTTTACTGAGTTTTTAAGATTGCTTGATATATGCAATGGTAAGTCCTGTCAGGACTGGATTTTCATTGGAAGAGTGCACTAGTCCAAATGCTGTGGTCCACGCCCTACGAACTTGCTGTTCATTGCGAGGCCAATGTAATATGCAATAGGAGAAAATGAATGTTAGATGTGTATAATGATAAAGATGTCACATCCTTGATTTGATGTATCATTTGCCAATTCAGAATTATTTACAACTTTTGCCTCAATGGAGGACAAAAAGAGCTTGTGAAGAAGGTACAGATAAAGTTTGGAAGGCTGGACTTTGCATTCATTAGACTTGATGAAAAAGATTTCTCTTTTTTATCAGAACTGTGGCACCATCTTTATGTGAGACAGCCAGGTGAAGTATTTTCTCTTAGGTGTTTTAAGTACATTTTATTTGAACTTAATAACCCTAGTTAGAGATCTACCTACCAAGTATAGCCCTTGATCATCACGTGAGAGAAGAAAATGTAAAGTTTTTAAGTCTATTTCAAGTATCTTAAGTTCTACAGTCTTATTGAGACATACTTTTAAAGTCTGCAGTCTTAATTCATCCTGCTTTATAAATGAGAACCAACTATAACATTTGGATACAGAGCAAAACAAGAACTCTAAATCTAGATATCTTTGGGCTCATGTTTTTTACTCACATAAACACAATCACAGGCTCAGCCCTACTGAGTTTTAAAGAGGTGAGAAGGGTGGGGAGAACAGCTAAAAATTAACTTAAAGAAAGAGCACCTGTAAGTTAATTATTAGACTTTATCTCTGTATCAAATTCTGTACTTTCTTTGTTTCAACAGTGGCAGTTCTTTCTATTTCCTTTCTTCTACTACTCTACATTAGGCATCCAAGCTTTGTTCTCTCTCATCTAAGTGAAATTGCATTTCTGGGATTGCCAATAAAGCATGTCTTCCCCAGGCAAAGAATTTTTTGTCAGAATATCTATATTGGAGTTCAAAGACAAAAGCCCTGTTACTCTAATTTCTATTCTGAATTCTGAAATGCTGTTACCATTTCTCAGTTCTCAGTTTCAAAAGGATATGTGCATCTTGACCTATTACTTAAGACATCCAATTATCAGTCCTTAAAATAGTCTTTGCAGTGACCCACCTAGTGTTCACCGAGGAATAATGGCTCTTCTTGATGTTAGGTGGCCTTGCCTTTCCTTAATGTAAACCAAGCATAGTAAAGATGGATTCAGCCTGCACTGTCCTGGGTATGATGGGGGCCAACAAGAAGAGACTTGCCTGTATACTTACAAGAAACAGTCCAAAAGAATAGACATTAAACAATGGAGCTGGAATCAAGCCGACATACCATAAAATAAAATGGTGGAAGATTTCATCAGTACAGGAGTAAAACAGCCTCTTGGAGCAAAAAGAAAAGATGTAATTTGCTCAAATAATAATCTGCTCATAGTTTCTCCTAAAGTGCCTCTTCAGTAGCTCAAGGCTGCAATCACTGCTTTACAAAATGCATTTGAAACAATGATATTAAATATACTTTTTGTATAATAGATCATTTTTTTTAAGCCTCCTGGGAAAAGAACAATGGTTCTTCAACAGCTAAGGAGGGCTTGATTCTCTCGCATTTTCACTTGTTACACAACTGTGTAACTTTGCAGATTTCATGGTTCTTCTTTTTCATTCATGGCCTTGTAAGGGCTTCATCCAAAGACTACTGTATCATTGGAAAAATTTTGATTAACTTCCACAGGCTCTAGATAAGGCATAAGTGAAAGACAAACTCTCTGAATCATTGTGCTTCATTATTTCTATTACAATTATAGCCTTGATCGTGCGGCTTCTGACATAGGGCATAAAAAGAAGAACACATCCTCCAAACATTTATTCATATGAAAGCAATTGGCAGTAAGATTATTTTAAAAATAATATCAGACCACAAATATTCCAGATCCATGTATTCATTCATCCATTAAATTAATTTCATTAAATCCATATGGGTGTGGATGAGGATTTTCCTTGGTTTTGTTCTATGCCTATTGAAACACTAGAGAGTCTTGGCTGACATTGCAAGCAAAATACCGAAGATAGGATCATCTTGATGTTGTATTGTGCCAAATTGCATCTGGATTTCAGAGTCGATACTTACTTTTTACAAGACACACAGGGAATTAGAAGTATTTTCTATTTATAGAAAGTGACTACAGGTGAAGACAAGCAAGTTGTCAATTTATCTTATGCAATGTATATTGCAGTACATCATAAATTATGCTCTTCTTGGAGGAAAGGGCCTCTTTTAGTCTTAGAAACTAATGTACAAGACTCACAAAACCTTTCAATTATACCTATTAGAGGAGCTGAGTCTACAAATCAATAATAAAAAGTGGATTTCTAGCAACAGTCAAATGTGATGGTGAAGAAGGAATTTTGTAGAATCTCCAAAGTGCGCAGATTCCATCAGTTAAATGTCAAACAGCATAAATCCTCTCTGGGCCGGGGAACAGGAAAAAAAAGGCTGTGGTTTTATTTTTCCTATTGATTGTTTTGCTATGTATGTATAAATGAATATGCTATAGTTTTCTAAGTATGCCATTGTAACACACATTGTAATATATAATTTTATGCTGTAAGTGAATAAGAAAGTTTTGGTTTTGTATTTGAGCATGTATTGTAAGAAGAAATTAATTGAAAGGTAAAATCATGGCTGCTTTTGCTAACATATATAAGCAGTTTGAGATGTATCTGTTGGAAGCCTGTGAACCAAGCAGAACTCAGCTGAGGACTGTGTGCCTGCCTCTGAAGGCTCGTCCCTCAACCTGGTCTATGGTGCGACCACTCTTTGATGACAACCTACACTGGGTTGTCACAACTTCGATATGTTGTCTTCTACGAAAATGTATTTTTCTTTCATAGCATACTTATTGGTATAGAATGAGCCATTGTAAACAAGATACAATTCTTTACTTTATTCAGCAACAGAAGGGCACACCGCTATGACTTTGGCCTGTTCTGGCAACCAATATTTTGTCCCAAAGAACTAACATTGGGACTCCTGGGTTGGTGAAATTTGTGGACTGTTAGGTAGAAATCAGAAGTGAACTTTTATGAAAAAGCTAGCTGCAGCATTTGACAGTAGGTGAGCTTGTATATAGATTCTCTGAAGTTGCCAAATGGGAACACAAGTTTCTTCTGCAGTGATAAATGCAGAGTGGTCTCTGTTATGGCACTTTTGTGTTGCTGTGCAAATGTCTTGCAAGTTTTGAAGCCTTACACTTCAGTTTTGTTAGCCTGTTGGAAGAAATCTCATTTAACAGGCATTTTTACATCTACATTAATTCTTTTAAAACACTGAAGTGAGTGTTCTACAGCTATGTAAAGAAACGCATTATCAAAGCATTAAGATATGATTAAACTGACATTTTCTTAAGAAAACGAAAGGAGCAGGAAAAAGCCATTCTAAAAGGACTGAGTGCTACATACTCCAGATATTATCTTCAGTGCTTACTCAGGGATCTTTAAAGAAGCTTATTACCAAGTACCCTAAGAAGACAAGTGTGGATGTGTACAGATCAGAGGAATGCAAGTTAATGCACCTGCCAGATTTTACTATCGTACAAAGCATGTCAATCAGCACTCAGACCTTGCATTTAAAAATGTGTTCCCTCAGATTTTTTTCAGTGCTGTATCTCACATAGCTAGAATTTCCTAGTCAGTAGCCATTCAGTGTTGCAAATGTCATAAATTATGCTACTGAATATATATCACTGAAATTAATGTGAATAGTCTTTCGTTAGTCTTCTGATCGCTTATACAAATACTAGTAGATATGGTTGCTGTGGGTACATATATTTAAGTCTTCCTGCTCTTCTCAATAGGATAGAAAAATAGTATTTGTAAAGTAAAAAAAAAAAATCAGTTCTAAATATGTTTTCTTTAAGAAAGGTAAATTAAAATGCATAGTGAGTTGAACAGATTGGGCAGTTTATAACACATGAAAGTAAAGTTGTTTGAAGCACAGCCACTTGATAGCTCATATCCCACAGGGCCATTTCGAAAGCGATGCATCAGTTTCAGCTTGGTCTTCATTAGGAAAAATATGATCAGAAACCCCTCCTGAGAGCTGAGAGTCACCAGCTGGAAATGCCTGTAGCAGAGGAGGGCCTGGTGTACCAGATCATCCCAGGATGGCTGCAGGCTTCTGGGATGCTGCAGCCATGAAGAAGACAAATACAGAAGAGAACTTACAAGAGATAAAAGGTATTAGGGCCGTCATACACTATGCTAATAAGGTCTCCTTTGTTGCCCTGTACAAAAGTCTGGCACTGATATCTAAAATAAATTAATCCAAACTGGAAGAGGTGTAAAAAGGGCTACCAGTAGGGTGTGGGGAAAAGAATCTCTTTCAAGAAGAGAAAAAGTTTCATTTGCTTTCTCTACAGTATTTAGGAAAGATATGACTACTGCCTATAAATGGGGTCAGAGAGAGGAACCATACAATCTAAAGGCCACTGACTGCACAAGAACGAGCAGGTCTATAAGAGCAGATGAGTGAAAAAGCTGGTGGCAGCAGGTGACTGGGCTTGGTCACCCAGCAGGGTCCTCAGGCTCCTCAGGAGTCCAAACCTTGTGAGGTTCTGTGGTCACCTTCATGTGCTCATGATCTCTCACTTGTAGCTCTCACTGACACCAAGTGAAGGGTGTTCAAACTGTGCAGAAGGGCTCAGCACCTTGCAAACCTGTCTCTATTCACAGTTTTAACTGTTTTCAGGATTTAGCCCAAATAGTATTTTACTGACCGAGAGAACTCAGTATTTACTGAGTTAGGACGTCAGGTTCTGGTGTTAAATGGAAGTCACTTTATAAAGAAACTAGAATAAACATAAAGTGACTGAAGATATTCAAGTGACACTGTTGTACTGAAAATATAGTCATATAAATAAATGGGCTTTATCAGTTTGCTGGTACCTCCAGCAATGTTGGCATTTACATTCTGCTCTCCTACCTCTGTCAAACTTTAGTTCTATTAAAATAATGAATTCTCAAACTGATATTCGCCTCTTAGCATGAGGCATTTAGAAGAAGTCAACACATTTTCAGGGATGAATTTTAGAAGTCTATTAAGATGCACAGATTTAAAAAGGAGAAATCTGTACAGATATCATGTGTTAGAGATTTCTTTTTTTATCAGTTCTCATAAAACATGTCCATATATGCTGTGTTTTCTAATAGGAAAATGAATCACAAATCCTATTGGGATCACCAGCAGGGTCTGATGTCCAAAGGCAGATATTTTATTTAAATGATCTTATACTGCTCAGTAGGAAATATCATTTTCATTGTGTTTACAAACATGTTAGCATTCATTAAAATGTTTTTGTGCTGCCCGTAAGATATGTATTTTAAAAGGCATATTTCTGAAAAGCTTTAGAGAAGTAGAATTTTTTAAGACTGGTAATTTGACAAGTGTTACTTCACATTGAAGCTCCCATTGCAGAGGACTAGAAGCCAGGTGTTCAGAACAGCTTCAACACCAGACAACAACTGGACCATGATGTACTTCAAAATAGTTGCTCTATGACTTTGTGGCTACTTTTGAGGTCAGTATAATGGTATCTACCTGGGATATGACATACTGCGGTACAATCGAAGCCAGTGGTTTCCTCAGTCAACCCCATGCTCTGCTTGTACTTATCGGCATCTCAACACCATCATTTCCTTTTGATGAGTTCTGCATACGCGACTTCAAAGGCAGACAGCTACTGGCTAGTTTTGGCATCATCAGTTTTTCTAGAATTGAATATTTTAAAAATAGTCCTTTGATAAACTCTAAATATGTCATACTCTGAAGACTGATCATCCTCCACAAATTTTCTATGGGGCAGAGATACACTTTGTGGAGATAGAGGAATGATTTTAAATGCTTAAAAGAGGGAGCATCCCAGTCCTATCTTGAGATATTCTGGCCTATTCAAAATTTATTCTCTTCACTTTACTTGGCTTTTAATATAACCATCTCTTCACTAAGTGTTCACCAGCCAGGAAGTCAGGAGTGCAGGAGAATAATGATACTGTAATAGGTGTGGTAAAGGAAAGCAGGGAATGAATAGGAAGAGAGGGGTGAGGGTCATATTGAATGTGGGGAAAACACCCTAGATTGTAGGTTATTCACCTTCAGTCCCTCAGAAAACATTACTGAGTATTGATTATTTGTATTGTGCTGCTGCCTGCAGGCACTAATCACTGCTTTCAAGGAAGAGAGGACAGAGTTGACATGCTACAGGGGAACAGAGTGGTCATCTTGCAGCAGCAAGGGAAAGTGCAGACCTGGGCACGGAGGAACGTGAAGGCAGCTTCTGGGGTTTCACATAAAAGAAAAACAGGTCTTTAATGAGGAGACCATTTTCTAACATTTCTTTAATGGCCACTTGAATCCTTTTATCAATAAATTGAAAATATTTTAGGTATCTTTAAAGCATATTTGTATTTTGAAATGAATATATATGTATAAATAATTACTTTACAGGTAAAACATTCGTACTGAAAAAATCAAAACAGGATTCTTAAATATTTTTAAAACATTTTTCACCAACTTTTTATCAAATATTTTTATTCAAATGAGTATCTGACACAGGAAAACTTTGTCGTATTTCTTATGACCAATTCTGTCTTAATTTGAAAATTTCAGGCCTCAAAAATTGATCCAATTTTAATATATTCTCAAGACACTGCAGCTCCTCCTTCAGAGGATTTAAGAACCGAACTTAAGGCACTGATAAGTCCATTTTTCAAGAAGTGGGTGTCCAGTTCTTTGACACTGCYATAATACGGTCACTGGGGATTTCTCTACAGTAGAGAAATTTTGGAGTGATATGTAATTTCTTTTCAGACCTACCCCAAAGTCGTTTGTTGAGGCAAGGAGGGAATGATGACAGGTGGGGAGCAGGGGGTGGGGTTCTTTTCTATACCAAATGTGATACCCTGATATAAGTTTTCATATGCAGCCCAAAAAGCCAAAAGATTTCTAACAGAGCCAGGAGGCTGCTTGTGTAGCACTGCTGAAATAATTTTTTAAAGAGCTGGAAAGGTCACTTGGTGTTCCTCCTCTTCAGGTGCATGAAAGGATTGTTAGAGCAGATATTTCTATCAGTCTTTTGGTCCTTTAATCCTCTGCAGAAATGGTACAACTTTTTAGCAGAATTACTACCACCAACATTGTCTTAATATGGAGAATTTCCACAAGGATTGATTATTTTCATGGTGTAATACAAAAAATATTTATTATCATCTCCTCTGACTTCGCCTGAAATTAGGGTTCTTGCAGAATGTTTCAATAAAGAGAAAATGATTATAGAATTTAGGTATTTTTTTGTTACAATCCTGCCTAATTGTAAAGAATATTCACTTCCATATACCTGCCTCATGTGGGAAGTCAGATGACATTACCAACATGATTTTTTCTGACATTACATGGGAATGCATGAATTAGCCACCAAATTAAAATAACTTCTTAGATTTAGAAGGATGCTGAAAAGATTTCAATACTTCATTTACTTGGAAAATGAATATTTAATTTCAATCGATAAATATTGGTCTATAGTATTTCCATTACAACATGCAGTGCTTTGAATACAATCAATCTTACTGGTATATACATTTGAAGAGACCTGGGCTCTCAGGTATGATAAGATGGATTTCTTAGTTTAGTACGTGGTAAAGTGTGTATTCTCTAAGCACTATTTTCTACTTGAATATTGCATGTTATGAGAGTGATTGTTCTGTTGAGTACCTTAAAAGTACACCATAGTTTCTTACTTTGGGTATACAAAATTGATAGGCAAACTTTCAAAAATAAATACCCCTTATAACAAATTTTCCATTATGGTTAATAAAGTTATATGATATATCTTCCTTTTTTTATTATTCTGATAGATTCCTGGGCTAAAACATATGACATTGAGATAATTCTAAGTGAAAGGGGTGTTTCCAGCTTTCAGAGATGCCCAGCTTTCTCAAGACCTCACACCATCCAGTAATTACTCCATAGCATACTGAAAGGTTGTGATTATATCCTGGAGATGCTAAAGGTTTTTTAGCCATTAGGACAAATGGAGACCTTTGTATAAAATACACCTTTTAGACCACAAATCAACTGGAAAACAGCTTGAGTTTCCAATTTTAGGTCAGTGGTGGTATGCAGAGTCAGAGGCAATCACTGTTACAAGAAGACTGTGAGCCTGACTATACGCTCCTTGTTAACAAGTAATTACTCCTAAAAGTAGTTCTAGTTGGATCACCACAGTTGTGGGTGTGCAGTGTTCCTCAAAGTAGATTCAGTCTACTCATACAACAGAATTTATGTGTGAGCCTGCCCAGTGAACACATTTATCTTCGTCTTGGAGCAATTTAAGAATGGATTATTTCATGTAGATAGATTCCTCCGAAATCTTAAATTATTTTAGCCTCTTACCACGAAGATCTACTCATTATTTACTGGCAAAATTCCAGGATTTTGAGAGTAAACTCTGTAATCCAACTTTTATGCAAAACTCTCATCATACCTCTAATTCTGAACTCCTTGAAGATGGGAAAAAACTTTATATATATGTTCCCACCAGTCCAAGATAATAAAGATTTAGCCATAATATGTTTAGATAAAGCTACAAATTACATGCTTAGTGTGCTAGTTTTGGCTGGGACAGAGTTAATTTTCTTCATAGGAGCTAGTATGGGGCTATGTTTGGGATTTGTGCTGAAAACAGTGTTGATAATAGAGAGATGTTTTCGTTATTGCCGGGCAGTGCTTACACAGAGCCAAGGCCTTTTCTGCTCCTCACACCACCCCACCAGCGAGTAGGCTGGGGGTGCACAAGAAGTTGGGAGGGGACACAGCTGGGACAGCTGACCCCAACTGACCAAAGGGATATTCTGTACCATATGATGTCATGCTCAGCATATAAAGCTGGGGGAAGAAGAAGGAAAGGGGGATGTTCAGAGTGATGGCGTTTGTCTTCCCAAGTAACGGTTATGCATGATGAAGCCCTGCTTTCCTGGAGATGGCTGAACACCTGCCTGCCGATGGGAAGTAGTGAACGAATTCCTTGTTTTGCTTTGCTTGCGTGTGCGGCTTTTGCTTTACCTATTAAACTGTCTTTATCTCAGCCCATGAGTTTTCTCACTTTTACTCTTCTGATTCTCTCCCTGTCCCACCAGGGGGGAGTGAGCAGCTTAGTTGCCAGCTGGGGTTAGACCACGACACTTAGTATTATTTTATTTGGCCATTGTATCATTCATTCATGAAGTAAATGCCAGCATTCCTCTGCATGAATAAAAGTTTTCTTGATCTTCCTCATGTCAACTTATCAACTTTCATTCTTAGCAAATGGAAAACTTCTTCACTGAATTTTCTAACAGAAACCCAAAGAAGCTTTTATATTTAAAACAAAATAACCACTATCCAAAACAACCATCCCACAACAATTCCATTCTTGCTCTAGAGAGAGTCAACCCATGTGGAAAACATAAGTTTCATGTACAACTTGAATAATACTGTGATGTGGGTGATAGAAAAAGTTAGATAAAGGTGATTAACTTTTATTTTCACTGTCTGTACAGAATATAAATGGATATGGTTTAACATGTTGCATAACATTTTACAAGCCCTAACTAATCTTCGAAACAACACTGATTTATGTACACAGTAACTATTTGCATCCTTATACTTAGCAGAGAATTGAAAAAGAGATTAGGACCAAGGTTCAGGATGAAGTTGTCTAAAGCTAAGTATTTGATTTTGGCTTTAGGACTCTATATAAAAATGGCCTAGTTTTTAGAGCTGCTGAGCACAAATACCTCCAAATCAATCTTGTGATAGCTATAGCTCTTACATGATGAGGAATCTGTCCACTCTTTGAAGTGCCTAACATGGGTTCAAGTGTCTGGTTGATGTGCTTAATTTTGAAAATGTTCGCCTAAGGAGCTTGCCCCAAAACAGGCTAAGCAGTTAATCAAAGAGAGAAGGAATCCCACCAAAGGGACAGCGAGCTCCTGCTACCATACACCAGGCAGAAAAGCTCCATGGGGCAGGGCAGCCACAAGAGCAACAATTAGTGTGGTTGCTCTTGCCTCTGCTATATCCACTGGATCTTAATGGACACCTGCACGATGCTATACAATAACATAGATCAAGCCCACCTAGCAGCTGGAACTACCTCTGGCATCAGGAGGTAGTTCTGATCTTCAACAGTATCTATATTGCTTCTGAGTCCCAAAACATTATCTTTTTACAGCATCTTTCTTTGCTGTGTGGGTACACATCCCAGCTCACACTTAACACAGGTGCCTCTAGGATGATCACTGTTGAGCTCGGGAGGGTCTGCTCTTGGGTTTATTTGTTCTCCTGCGTTGAACATATTTAAAGATATTCCTTTTCCCCTTGATTTTCTCTACCTAACTTCAGTCTTTCTCAGATTTGTGAGCTTTTTCCACATGTCAGTCATGACTGCAACTGCAGTTTGAAGAAATTTATCACACATATGCGTATGAATAAATATTCATAGGTAACTCTCCCCTTATTCAACAGACTTTGCTTTTACCATATCCAGTTGTCATTCTGGTAAGGCAGAATCTAGGTAATGCATCAATATTTTGCACATCTGATTTTTTCAGCAGAACTATAATTTACCCTTCTTTAGCCATTGTCAATGGCTACTCTAAAAATACAAGCATGTGYGAGGCAATATTGTGTTCCTCCCACTTCATGGAACACTCTTAATTTGTTGCAAAGCCTCCAAGTATGTAGAGGTTAGGGTTTAATTTCCTAAATTCATCTTGTTTCACACTGCAGAATGATCTTACTTTGTTGTGTCATTGTAATAATATGTACATTAATAAGCACAAAATCAGGCACAAGGATAGATTTGAACAGAAGGCATACTATTTCAACTTGATAATGATAGGGATGTTCCCACACACATCAGGCACTAAACTGGTTCCAGTGAGAGCTGGAAGGTTTTATACCACGTAACTGTTAAGTAGAGATTGGCTTTTCTCATCCTGTCCCAAAGATGATGTTCCTTTCTGAACACCGCCATCCTCTGCCCTGATGGAATAGAGGTAAATGAAGAGGGACTTCTGACATGCCAAGTGTTACCAGCCCCACGTCTCAGTTACCTCTGGCAACTGGCCTCTTTTGTCTTCATCTGCAGGGGACTGCAGTAGCGACATGTTCAATATTTCCATGTCTTCTGCTAACATGAACTTCCTATTCATTTAATCCTGACTGGTCCTTCCCTTGTGATCCTTGCCAAATAGACCCATAAGGGGATAAAAATCTTCCCAATCTCTAGACCAGGTCGTTCGTCATGGCCACCATGTCCAGGGAGCTCAGATCTGCAGAGAAGGGGGTCGGGCCAGCGGTGGAAGAAAGAAGACTCTGGATGCCCAGGTAGGAATGGAGGACACCAAAAGGATCATTCTGCTTCTTGAGGAAGTACTTAGGAATGTTATAAGCAAAATCCCAAATCCCCAAAGTTTTCATGCTGCAGACTAAGCACTGTTTTTGACTACATACTGAAGTAGTCCTGCAGTTTAGGTACTGCTGGGCAATACTAGAGATCAGGGCTCTCTGTCTTTGGCACCGCATTTCACTGTGACCCAGGCAAAGGTATTTGGCCTTTGTTTCCTTGGGAGTAGGGGATAATGCTGTCTCTTCACCTCACACATGTGCAATTGCCTGTATCTCAGGGACAGGAACCATAAGCACATGTAGACATATGATGTTAAAAAATTGCCCAGGCTATTCCTGGGGCTGGGTGTTTTAACAAAACCCTGTGCAAATAGACTCGTAGCTGTCGCTTGAGGGGTCCAGGGGAGGTTTTCACGGTTTTGTCTTGTTGTAATTCAGTAATAATAATAACAGCAGTTAGCACTTCTCTCCTACTTTACAATATCTGCAGAACACAATATAAATATTAACTAATTAGCCCACCCCAAGCAGGACAATGATTGCCATATATTTGCCCAAAAACATACAATGAGGCTGGGATATTCACAAGAGCCTGAGGGAGTTCCCTGCCCGAATCACACTGCATGTCACGGGGAAGTGGACGCTAACTCCCTGAGGTACCCTTGAAAAACCGAGCTTTAATAGATCATGTCTACAGTCAATTTAGCATACAATTAAGCATTTGCACAAAGCAAATAGCACCAGGACTGTTGAAAATGTAATCCTGCCCCCTTGTTAAAACACACTTGGCTGTTTGGCATTATGCAGAATGACTGTCACCACAGTGCTTTGAAGTCACTATCGCTAATGCAAACATGCGCAGGTACAAATAATTCAGCAGCAGAACACTGATGCTACCCAAGTTTCTTACGCCATGTATGATCCTGAAATCTTCAGGATCATATTTTAGTCTATTTATTCTCCACACAAAAGGTACTTTACAAAATCTGCTAAATAGCTAGGCCTACTTACTGCATCTCAGTAATATGCCCTGCACACATCTCATCAGACACATCTGTTCCTCCAGCTCTCGGCTCCTCTGTTCTCTTTCACCAGCAGCTGGTCTCTCAATGGATGTCGGAGACTGATCTCTTTGCTTTGCTTAGGCTGCGGGATTGTTTCTCTTCTGGTCTGCAGAGATCTGTCAATATTAGCTTAAATGTAGGTTCTTTTTTCTTGTGAAAAGAAAAGATAATAATTCTCCCTCCTGATGGTGGCTTAGAGCACTTCAGATTATCCCTTGTTATTTCTTTGAAAGAAGAAATGTATATTCTCTTTTCATAAGAATTATACCAGTTAACAATCCTCCAGCCCAAACTTTGTCCCATGAAGAACTAACATCTATGGGAGTTAGCAATATCCGCTAAGGGTAGAATTAGGATTCTCACAGAAATCTTTAGGTTCAAATAAGACAATCTTTACTGGTGTAACCATAGCAGCTCTCATGTCCTACATAGTACTTTTTAAGGCTATCTTGGTCAAACATAGCTTTTAAAGGAAAACATTTTTTTTCTGACTCTAGGCCATGTGCTTTTTCTATCTATAGGTCTCCGTTCTACAGAGCACCAAATTTTCCTTGGATGTCAGGAGTCCTGGAGCATACATCAGCCTGATTATTTATTTGTTCCTGTTTCAGTCTTGTTTTCCAGATTATTTCACAGGTTCTAATTTAACAGTTTAGAAAAAAAAAAAAGCTCAATTCAATTATTAATGATTTGCATTGTGTGCTGTCTTTGTACAGTTATTAGTTATTGGTATAATTAGTTTTCCTTTTCACTAGTATTCTCCTTGGCCAACTTTAGATGCCTAATTTGTATGCCTAAGTCAGGAGGCTGGTTTTTCTCAGCTTCCAATATAGCTAATGAAGACAGATTGTCTCCTCTAGAGAAAACTTTAGGCTGCCTAAGTTAATTTCCTGCCTGAAATATTTGCTGAGGAAACCTTTGTTAGAACCAAAGACCTACAGTTTAGGCATCTAAAGGACCTAAGGTTTGGTGCTAGGACACCCTCTTCCTTCTTTGTTGTTTTCTGTGTCTCTAATGGCAGCAGGTCACATACCCCCTTGTTTAGGCAATGATGTGCCCTACCTATGCAGACAGAGAAAGCCCCTCCACATGACGTACACTGCCATTTGGGTTTGCTTCTGACCAGAAGTTACTAATGGGCTAGAAACAATGTGCTGAACTAGGGCCAGCGCACCACCGGGCTCTGAATCATGGACTTGCAGCCAGTGAGCCGGGCTAGGACCTCACCAGGGAATCTGGTTTCCAGTATGACCAGTGCAAAGGATGTAACACGTATGATTTCATTTTTTTTCACCACATTTATTAATCTGTGCTTGACCAAATTATGAGATTTTGCAGGGTTGAAGAAGCACTTGCTATACAGATTAATGTTTTTGTGGCAGTTTTGAGGGATAATGATGAAGCATCAATCAATACATGTGATTGAACAAGTGGAGGCACTGGAGTTGTTCTACAGCACTGATTTTGTTTATCTTAAAAAGGAAAATACATTTAATTTGCGGGAGAGTCAAAATTGATATATGATACGTTGCTGATGAAACTCAATATTAAGTTTTAATGTAAGTAGGTCACACTGCCAGGGAGAATAGGATAAATAGCCATAAAATAAACAGCACAAAGACTTGGCTGAAATGAAGAGCGTGATTGTGAGCAATTAACAGCTTCGTCCTTCATCGCTTTACATATCTTCTAGTTTACAGGACCAGTTGTCCAGTGTGGGAGTAAGAAGCTGTTCACTGGGCTGCAGAAACAACTATAGTAGCATGGGGATAAAATAGGCAGCAGGGTCAACCTTTCTCCAAAAAGAGATAGTATCATTAGAATAAATTATAAGTCTTGTGAACTGGCTGATGGTTTTGCCTGTCATCAATATTTTCTCCTTGATCTATCATTCACATTACAGAGCCACAGCAGTGGTAATAATTTCTATTTGCTCTTTTTGAAATGGAGGATTATTCTAATTTTAGCATGTGAATATCCCAAATACTGTCCTTCTCCTATCATCTAAGTATGTTATATAGTAGGCTGTAGCCTGCCTCTTTGATGCAGAGTGTACAGTAAGCATTAACAAATCTGTTAAATCTTTACTGCATATGCAAGAAAAGTGAAGATACCTTTCTATATTTGAAATGTGCCTTAAAGCACCTGGTTATAAATAATCTACAGGGACACTGTGTGCTTAGGCCATTCTGAGAGCTGAATGCCAGATAGCAATGCACACTCCCTTCCCTCAATGAAGATCTGTAGCAAAAAACAGATATGTGCATGTACAGTACTGTTAAAATGAAGAGTTTCCAAAATGTAAGTGTATTTAATTATGGAATATGTATGTCTTACAGGATCACATTCAGATACATGTGCCTTCCACAATGAAAAATGGATTTGCAATTTTCATTTTCCCTAACTATAAATATTTGTATACCACTTAATTTAAAGATTATACTGACAGATATCGTTTTCGATTAATATGCTGTATTTTACACCGTTTACATTCCATTTCAATATGCTTGCCTTCTATAAAATGTATTTCAAGACTCCCTAAAAAAAGAGAAAATAGGCACACTTTAAGCAGTTTACAAGAGACAGATCATTATCTCCTACAAAGGAAAGGAAACAGGAAAGCTGTAAATAATAAGTTCTGAATAGGAATGACATAAACAGCCTAATCAATGTCTTCCAGAACTGGCAAGTGACACCTCTTTGTTTTTTGCAAATAAAAACCTTCTTAACATCACAATATAAACCATTATCTCTTCAGGCAAGGTATATTTAGAAATGTACAAAATGTACATTTCCTGCCAGCCACTAGATCAGTAGGTGGAGATCTAAAGTCATGCAAATATTACAGTAAATGCAGGCAACCAATTTCTAATTATTCCATATCAGCAGATTTGTGAGGAATATAATTTATTAAAAAAGAACAGTTTATGATCAGCAGACCTTAGTTATGACTGTTTAGGAATTCACTGCATTTTGATCTAATCACAAAATCAAAATATTCATGAAACACAATGATATCTCCCCAAAGCAGCCGGGCAGCCATTAATTTTGAAATTCGGGTAATTTATTAACACTTATCTGTAGCTGTAAAAGCTTACCTCTGTGTTTGTAATACGGGTAAAAGTGAAAGCAGTTTTAAAACTGATTCCTAATGATTTATAATGGTTTGCTGTAATTTGAGCCAGAAATTCAATTAAAATGTATGTCTAGTTTTGTTTCAAGATCTTTAGTTAAAAATTCTATTAAAATTCTATTTCCTTCTTGCATTAAATGTATCTGTTATCTGCATATATGAGAAATATAAGAAAATTCTATCATTTATTCCCCAGACTCCACAAATGCCTTTAAAAGCATTCATTTTTATTTCATAATTCTGCCAAGGTACTATTTAGAATTTATATACAGTAGAGGAGGAGTAAGTGTGCGTCTATTTTCTTTTGAAGAAAACCAGCTTCTCTACTGAGTGCTCATGCAAATATTCAAGTGACATTTATCAGTTCATCAAAGAAAGGAAAAACAAATAACACCGAATTATCAGATGTTTTAAAAGCTTAATTACAATACGAAGGGTATAGCTTCTTTCTGTATGTTTCCCATTATAAATCCCTCTTGTAAAGGATATGTAACTTCACTACCAAAATTCCCTTCAGAGATAACACTTCGCATTGTTATTTATAAATAATGAGAAGCGAAACTGGCCACTCTCTTGTTTATTTATAGGGGAACCAAAAAAAAGAGACAACTCATTGCTGATGCTGATGTTGGTGGAGTCGCTCCAGGTTAAACCAGAAGTGAAAGAGCGAATATTACTCACTTTCCTTCTGTGATGGTCTTATCGCAGAATACTTCACTACTTGTAAAGGTAAGGAAGGACTGACTTTATAGATGAGCACGTCTGTTAATGTTATGAGAGTGATGTGGCCAGTCCTAATTCTCTGTGTTTGGAACTGATCTTTTGTAATGCAGTTAATCAGTAGCTTCTAGATAAAGAGAAAAATATGCAGGCACCCAAAGAAATGTTACCTTGTGAAAAATACTTCCTGTTTTCAAATTCAGTTATTCAGCATTTGCCATACTCCAGTATAATTGACTTGGAGTAGTGGTAAATCAAGACCATATAACAGCAAACTAAGGATGCAGTTCAGTAGACTAAGTGGCACTAAGAAAGCACTGAGGGCTTTCTTCTTTCTTCTCTTTGATTTGGTTCAGTAGCAGCTACTGACCCTGTGAAAGTGAGTTTTACAGAAGGCTGGGACACTTCATAGTCTCTGCAGTAAAGATAAAGCTGAGAGGAAGAAGGTGTAGATCTCTCAGTGTAGGATAATTACTCCACTGGATTTACAGGAGAAATCATCCACTAAACTATTTCATTAGCTTTAAGACTCAAGTGTTTCTGACTAGACAGTAAGGCATCTCTGCAAGTGGGGAGCTTCCAAAAAGAAAGCATTTCATACGAACAAGGAATGTTTGCTCTGGGGGATATAGATTAACAGAGTCAGAGAGGCAACTCATAGGAAGAAATTGCATGATGCAGGCTTTCACAAGAAGAAGAGCAAAGGATTAACTTTTTTGTCTGCTGTTGATCGAGTGGTAAAGTTAAGGAGGGAGCATTCTTTCATTGTGTTTTACCCAGGAGCAAAAAAATGAACATTGGCACTGGCTGTTGAGAATAGATGGGCAGGGTTTCTGAGAATCTTCATTCCCTAGGTTATATCACCAATATATGGAACATACTGTTGTCATGTTTCTGTCCTTTCAGACCATTGCACTGACAATTAATGGTTTCTGCCAGATGAGATGAAGATGACTCTCCATAAGGTGTGGCTGTTACAGAGATGGTATTTTGGACACACTTAAGTATGTCTGTCATTCTCTCCTGTGGAGGGCAGTGGTACTCTTAAATAGTAGCTCCAGCCTTTAATAGTATACTTAATGATCTCGAGATGAAGCAGCAGCCAGCATGTTAACAATATTATTGTATACTAAGCTGGCTGGGAGGTACTGCAAGAAACAAGAAATGATACAAAGGATCATAAAGAGGTTAGAAATGTGGGCAATGAAATAACAAAATTACTTTATCTTTCAAACAAAATACATAATTTTCTAGTTGTTTCACACTTTCAATAACAGATCACAACAGACAACAACAGCCGTAAGGAGTGGGTGAAACTTGGAGAAACCTGCTATACCAAGAGATATTTAGGGGTGAGAGAACAAGAGACCTTAGAGTGAATGAACAAGAGATATATGAGTGATAGCATCAGAGACCTCATAGTTATAGAATAAGAGATGTGGGAGTGATAGAAGAAAGCAGACTGGATGCACATAGGCATATGGGACCTGGGATACAGAAGAAGACTCTAGAAGCATTAAATGAAGAGGAAGAGTTCCTAGGAGCCAAGTATGTGTATTTCAGCTGCTGGTGGGTGAACAAAGCTTTTACTGTTTTACTGGGTCAAGTAAAAATGCCAATAAATAATTTAGGGGGCCTACTGGGATGAAGACACACAAATGTGGATAATTTGAAGGGACTGTGAAGAAAATCTTGACTCCCAAACTTAGGGAAGTTAGAAAGTGTTTACAAAGGACCTTGACAGAACTACTTAAGATATTCAAAATCAGCTACGGTAAAACACTTCTTTAATTAACACCTAGAGGGAAAATTTGGCTCAAGGAGGTTTTTTGCCTCTTACCTCTATTACTCTCTTAAGAAAATGTCTGTGTCTCATTGGTGAGGGCACTGCCTCTGCCTGTGCTGGGGTGATCACCTCCTGGCTTGTCTTCTCTCTTGAAGCAGCCTCATGCTTGCTGCTCCCTGACATCAAATCCCATTGAAACTATTAGGGGTATCTTCACTGGGCTTCCATTTATGGTCAACTGGCTGTTTGCTTTTTCCAGTTGGTAGAAGGACTGACATTTTTCACCTGAGTTAATATGAGCTTTTTCTAGTCTTTGACTGGAAGACATTTTTAAAATAGAAAAATGATATATGAAAAATAGTGAATAAAAATAATACAGTTCTGATATTAATTCCCAGACAAATGCTGCTTGTACAATAATTTCAGAACTGAAAACATTTTCACAAATACTAGATCATTATCTGAATACTTGCAAGAAATGAACACCGTGACCCTATGAATAAGCATAAGGTTGATCTGTTCATTCAGGAAAAAAAATGAATCTGTTTTCCATTGTCCCTCAATTCCCAGGAAAAAAAACAACAAAGTACTGTCAACAAATGCTGACAATTGTGCTTTAGGCTGAGTTGGATTCCTCTGAAGAAGGAATATGTAACCACCATCTTTAATGGCATGCAGTCCATAAGAAACTGTTTAACTCCTTTATGTAACTAGTAGCCTGCCTTCTGACTAGAGAGACATGTCTCTACCCAAGATATATTTGCGAAGTGTAAGTAGAGTTTCATTAGCTTTTATTTGCTGAAAATGTTGTACAAGGACACGAAACATCAGGAACACAAGAAAGGAGAAGGAGGAGACCTGCAGCCCAGTTCTGCAGTGGTATAATCCCATCTAGGTGGGATTTGTAATGGCCTTCCCTTCACCAGCTCTTGGCTGCTTATTCCTGGTCATTAAATTGCTCTGTGCACTGATTCAGGGAATGCACTAATCTGTTAAAAAAAAAAAAAAATCACTGTTTTGTCTTTATTCATATCACTCCTCCCTTTACTGAGTCACCATCATGAATGGAGTACAAATAGGTGATACTGGAGGGGGCACAGGCTGTAATTATGGCAGCTCCAACTTGGTCAGCCTTAAGCTGTAGCAGGGCTGCATCTGCAGAAACACTGACAGCTTGGCCTTGAGAAAGTATCTATGAAAGATGTTTGGGGAAAGGTACTAGCAAAATGAGGCTTGGAGATATAAGCAAAAAATTACTGCCTGTTGTTTCTTACAATATTCAAGGAAATTGGACCCCATACCTTTTGATAAATAGATGGGATGATATCAAAAGTAGCTAATGCTATCATCAATCTGTTCCCCCTTGGGCAAAATGTCTATGATGTCCCTGAACCGTGCCGGTAAATTATTTAGCTCTTACAATTGCGCTGAGTATTTTAGATATGTAAAAAAACCCAATCCAAAACAACTCCTGCTCCCCTTCTTCAAAGCAGGTTCCCAAAGATCTTGCAATGTCATCTTCCAGAGGCCCATGATGTAGCCCTATGTCTCACTGGCATTAGTGGGCCAATAACAAATCCCATCCTATTTACTGAGCCATCCTTCTGACAACATGTTAGTGTTTAACTCTGGAGGTGCCTGAAGCCTGTGGGAAGCTGGTGGAACTATTCACCTGATTAAAGTAAGTGTCTAAGTCTTTGTTCACATCAGTCTAGCACATTCAGCCTTCCTTGCATGAAAGCCAACAGTCACCCATATATACGAAGAATCAAGCACTCTCACCTCTGTACTGTTTGATCTTCAAACCTGTTTTGATCAGGTGCTTCTCTCCACGTGATTTCAATTGGATTTGGAGAAAACTACGAGTAAAGATAAAGGAAAGAATTGAAGGTGCCTTTCATGCTTTCATAAACATGGTTTGCATAGAAGAATAGAGGTCTAAAATATTTTCTAGGCTGTCCTTTGGTTTTCCACACCTCTGAATGAAAAGTGCTGGCCTTGCCTSTGAATTAGCCATAATATTTTATAAGCATACATAGCTATGCTATTCTCTGTTTACCAACTGCAGTTACTCTTTTTTTTCCCCATAAAACAGGAACATGGCATTATGTATGAGAAAACTCCATTGTTTTCTCATAGAACTCTATCTTCTCTGTGATGTATTATCAGCCCTTTTGCACTGGAGAACATTTTGTACAGTATGTTTCATAATTACTTATGGATTTGCTGCTTTTATTGTTCTATGTCACAGCCTTAACATCCCTTCTAATGTACTTTTGTGTGCAAATTAGAATAGCAAGAGTTAAGAAGTAAGACTTTCTGTACGTGGTGGTGGATGTTCAGAGCAATTCAGCATGTCAAGCTGGGGTCAAATGAAGAGGGAATGTCATTACTAAATGGTAACATTTTCTGTGGGTTTTAGAGAAATTCAAATCCTTTTTTAATCTAAATTTATTTTATCTTTTTTTCAGGGTTAAGGGTTGGACTTCAAGTTCCTGTCAGACATTTGTATATTAAAATGACTTTACATTTAATTATTTTCTAAATCAACTTTCAAAATAGTTATTCACAGAATTGCCATACCAGAATGCAATCTATTTCAATAGGACCTTTTATCCTGACTCACATATATTTTGTATGATATACTTGCCGACTTGTAAGGCATAGATTCACATATCCTCTAATTATTTTTTTAAATCTCATGCCCAGGAAATGTCTACTGTCATTCTAGAAAAATCTGGGACGCGATTCTATATCCACCATGTATATTCTTAACAATGCCTGAGTGATGCCTAAATCTCACTGATTTACTCTGAGTAGCTAAGAAATTTAAGCCACAATCATCTATTGCATGCAAAGTGGCATAACAAAAGTTAAGAAGAAGAGTTTCTATCCATGACACTCATGACAGTGGTCAGCTGCCTTATTTTTATTTTTCCCCAGTACTGTACTCAGTGTGCAGTTAAAATTCCTATTTTCCTTTAATTCTGCAGTGATGTTGGAATGAGTTTGAGATGGTGTAATGTATTCAAAATCATAATGGTTTAGAAAATTACTTTCTATTTTTTTAGCTATTACCACAAAGTCTTGTAGGACATTATCATGAAAACCAGAAAAGAAAGGACAAGGCATGACGGGTATGCTGTAACTTGTTCATAATTGTACTAATGTGTGTGGGACTGTGTGGCTGCAGATTATCCCATACATCTTTCCCATTATTACCCATTTCAGATAGTCAAGGGCAACAAAACTCTTCTTTCTGTACTAAGGAGGATTTCTGATGGCCTTTCCTTTTCCTGCCTACCCAGTTTTCCTCCACTTCAGCCACATGCACCTTGTTAACCCATGGCCAGCAAGTAGTCCTGAGGCTCTATGAGACTCACTAAACTGCATGTGACACCACGAGGAAAAAGGGATTGCTTTCTTTTAGTACCATATGTTACATCATTACACATCTTCCAGTTTTGTTCCCCGCTTCTCCTGTTGCTGTTTTGAATTCTGATTTCTCAGCAAAGCAAGCCCCAGCGGAGTGCTTATTGACACGCAGGTCATGAAAAATGTGCTGGCCTAAGAAGCAGGGGGTGGGAGAGAGACCTGAACCAAAAAAATAATCCTGTCTATACCACTCTGTCAGTGAGGAGATTCTTCCCCAGCTCAATATGATGCCTGGAGGAAAGCCCTGAAAGCACAGTCCAACAGAAAACCTAAATAAGTTGAAGACCCAAGGGCAGGTGCGCATATATTCCCATGTATACACAGACATTTCTGAAGCTAAGTGAGGTTGCACTGCTGATGCAAACTACTCTGAAACGTGTCTGAAGCTTTTTAGAAGACTTCTCTACGGAGCACTCTCCATTACTCTTTATAATGACTGTTTTCTTTCACAAGGCTTCAATATTTAAGGTATATAGCAGGTTAGCCTTGTAAAAATAAATATATTCATCTGGTCATTTCCCTGTGGGGCCTATGTTTTATTGATAATTAGTGTTTATCCATTTAGTAGAAATTCCTTGTTTTGTTATTAGCAGGAAAAAAAGAACAAGTTCATGTTGCTGGCATGTCCAAAATGTTAAATATTTAACAAATTATGTTTTGTGGCTTTCTTTTTCACATTACAAATAGCCTTATAGTTAGAAAAATGTGCCTTTTCTGGCGTTCTGAGACAGTAACCAAATATAAACAATTGTTTTCAAAATAATTGTTCTACTGCAGAAATTATTCACAAGGTATTTACATTATTTTGAAAATGCTATGAAGAAACAAAAGGTCTTTTAGTTCTCCCATCTTGATAAGTGGCATTTAAAGAGTGCAGATCAATGTTTACTAGAAAGATAAATCCCCCAATGGGGGGCTGTTTGAAGCGCAGATGTTTCTTATTGCATTCAGCCTGTATTTCTGCACTTCACAACAGTAGCCCAGATCTGTAGTGGGAAGAACTGCTTTGATTTTCTCTAAGAATCCCACCTGATACTCAGACTCCAATACTGTCTACTGAGCTGTGATACAGGTGAGAAAAGACTTCAATCTTCATCATGAAGATGGCCATGGTGTAATTTTTTAGCTGAAAATTTCTAGTGAAAAAGAAAACACAGGCAAGATTTTGTACTCATCTTCACAGCTGTAAACGCAGGCTGACTCCGCTTAAGTGAATCCAGATGTGTATTGCGCTAATTCTGCAGCTCCCATTAATTGACACACTGTTCCCATTAATTGATTTCAGGACTCTAAGTATCAAAGACAACATTGAAAATTAAATGTTCACAAAGAAAATGAAAATTTAATTTTTCTACATTTATACAAATTATTAAATTCTTCATACATTCAAACTGCGGACTGATTCCTCTCCCTTGCCGGCAGCTCTAACCTCATTTAGAGTTAACTCACAGAAGTAATAGGAGGCTTTGGACCTAATTCAATAGTTTCTCTCTATGAAGGAAAAGTAAGTGCTTTTTTTTAATAGCACAACTGGACGCATTATGCAGGACCTTCCAAGCTTTTTAAATCATGTAGCAGGAGGGGTCCCTTTGAAACTTCCACTGCTACACCAAAGTAGTGAAGTATCTCCCAAGGAACTGTGTGCCATGTTATGAGAACACCATTGGTGAAAGAAAAGGAAATATCACAGCGAAATTCAAGTTCAGCTAACTCAGAATCCTCCTGCTCTAAGTTGACTATATGATATTTAGAAGAAGGAATGAGAGAGAGATTAAGAAAGACCAGTTTTCATGATGAAATCACTCTCCTTGTTATACAGTCTTCACTCTAGCCACAGAGAGAAACAATATCCTGAAGGGGTCAAGTCAGAGACTGCTGCACTGAATCGCTCTCCGACATAGCCTGTAACTCTCTATTGACTGTGAATGAAGTGGGGACAAACTTTTTAGCCTAAATGTCCTTAGGCTTACGCTGACTTTTAAAATTCCTGTTTATTAGGCCCACACAAAATATGGTCATCAGTATAAGTAATGATGGTTGGGGTAACATGGTTATAATATTGTCTGTATTATGTTATTAGTATACAGGGGTTTATCCAGATTGTTTTTGAAAAACAAAAAGGATGGAGACCACGCAACCTCCCAGCAGGTACTGACAAGATTCTCTTGGGTGCCTGAAGCTGCCTCTTCTCCAGGCTGGAGCAGCCCAGCTCCCCCAGCCTCTCCTTACAGGGCAAGTGCTCCAGCCTGACCATCCTGGGGGCCCCACGCTGAACTGGCCCCAGTTTGTCAGTGTCCTCCTTACACTGGATGCAGTGTTTCAGATGTCTCACTGAGCTTCAGCTCTGTCTGTATGCTTTGAATAGAAGTCCTTACTGAATGTGTAATTGCTTCCTAGCGTATCATCTTCTACAAACATCTACCTAATCCAGAGTCTGTTTAGAGAAAGTAAAATGAATCATCTGGTATTGTGGACAAGTGGAAAGTCTTTTGCCTGATTTTAAATCTGGGAATAATTGTTTGAAATAAATTTCTAATTAACAAAGGCTAAGCTAACACTTCGGTTGTTGTTATATCCTTTCCCTTTTTGTGAGTTCACCAAACTGAAAAGAATTTCTAGAAGACTGTAAGGGGAAAGAACTGGAAAATCTGCTCCACATGAGTACATTAGAGGAATTACCTGTTCCTTTGTACAGGAAAGAATCTGTTTTGTTGGGAGGTTCAGTCCTCTGGTTTAATTCTCCATCCTGTTTTGTCTAGCCAGGTCTTTGCACAGGGTGTTCTGTGACACCTCTGAAATCCTTTTAGTGCCATTGTCATCTTTTTTCCCATTTCTATTGTATATTACATTATTTTTGTAGAGAAAATAAAATACCAGAAGTTTATACCTGATGGAAGAAAAAGTTTTGTCTTCAGGAAGAGTGCCTAAGAGAACAATTTTGGATCTGGCAGATTATTTTTGAGCTGTTCTATTAATTATTTTTTTTTCTTTCTCTGTATTTTGGGAGCATTTGTCATGTTTTGAATAATTTGATTCTATAATTCTATTGTCTTAGCTTTCTCTATAAAGTAGAGAAGTGATTCTACATATACCATGATCAAATGTGTGTTTCATTTTCCAGTAAAGATCATTAATTAAAGCAAAATATTGAGGTTCTGCATTAATTTTATGTAAATGTGCATCACTTCTCCTGTTTCATAATGCTGTTCAAGTCTCAGATATATTTTCTAGAAAATTTCTCGTAGTTCCATTTTTTTATCCATTACATCAATAATTGCTTTATAAGCATGAGTAACAAATTTAGTTATATCAAGTGCATTTAGCGTAAAGTATTCTATCCCATTAGTTAAGGGTGGTGTATTCAGATCTCTACGAATGGAAATGACCCAATGTTGTATTTGATAAAAAAACTGTATTAGGAAAAGAAAATTGGATCTTGAATTGCTTGAAATCTTGAAAGGATTTAAAATAATATGAATCAGAAAGATCACGTATAAAATTAACACCGCTTACCTTGCAATTTTTGAAATCTGAATTACCGTAGAAGAGTGGTGAAAAAAGGTTTTGCCTCAAGGATTCAGGATGCCAAGCTCTTCTGCTGGAGAAGAAGGATAACCCTTCCTGGTGTCGGTGTTTTTCTGAGGCTAAGAGATGAATTCAGTTCTATGGTGCTAAGTTTGGCCCAGATTCCTCTAAGCCATGTCCTCCAGTTACTGCAGTACGTATGGCCAAAATACTCAGCTCTGGGGGTGAAATTCACATTGCCTCCCTGCTAAAAGTTTTCTGTAGGGAGTGCTGGATCCTTAAGCGCATTGAAGCCTGAGCATGAAAGTTATAAAGCTGGGGAAAAGTGGAGACAGCAGGCATTGCCCGCAGCCCTCACTCCTCTGCACTGTTCTTTGCTGGTGGGCCAGTGAACTGGTCTTGAGAAGGGCTCCCTGCAGAGTGGTTCATTTTTCTTTTGAATGACAGGTACAAATACAACCACAACGATGTGGAATGCTTAAAATAATTTCTGAAAAAAAAATCTGCTGTTATTTCATATGAATGAATGCTTCATGCTCCACTACCTTATACTTTTATACCAATGCCCCACTGTGTAGAGCAATCTAGAGGATGCATTTATAAACTGGAACTTCTGAAGATTCAATTTCTGTTGGAGCATTTCATCACATATACTTTTATTTTCAAACTTGAAATAATGGGCTGGAAGCTATGTTTTGTGAGCTTCTTTACACTTGGTTAGAGCAATTTGGGCACTCAGATGCCTTCATGCGGAGTGAAAGTCCACCACCTGCTTGACAATAAAGGACCTTGTCCTATTCATTATTGTGTTAACATAACAGTGTTTCATGAATGGCTAAGTAGCACTCTTTTCAACAGCTTTATATCTGTGGTGGTATGACACTTATTTCCCTAACATCCACCATTTAATGAAAAGCCTCGATTAATTCTTCTCCCCCCCTGCTGCCCCCCGGCTAGGTGTTACGCTACCCCTCCAGCTCTGGGATGTCGTGCTGGGGCAGGGGTGAACGCCGCAAGGCAGTAGGAAAGCGACACTGTTAGTCAGCTGTGTCTTGCCTGACCTTAGCGACCAAGGCTGGAGTTAAAAGCAGGGTAGTTGTGTATAAAGCAAAGTGTTACAGACATGTTAATAGCATCCTCTCCCCACCCGCTGTATCAGTGGAGATGCCACGTTCTCTAATGCTTCACTGGTAACCTGCTGGCTTTTGACTTTGCTTTGTATGAAATGAAATCCCAAATTAGAGGTTAGTTTAAAGTTAATTTAGTGTCCTCACAGTAAAGGGAAAGTTCAAACAGGTTTCAAGAAAGGCTACAACTGTGCTGTTGTTGAGAGAGGTGCTCTGGAGATAAGGAGGGGGCTGTGATATCCCATATTTGTGTTTGCCTGTGTGTGTCTATCTATATGTGAATATATATCTAAATGTGACACTCATCTAGGTCTATATGCATAACATTTACTTATTCATATGTTGTATATGGTTATATGTGATATAAATCTCCCGCTTTGCATTTATTCACTGTATTTTCTTATTTTCTGTATGAAGGCTGTGGCATCCAGCTTGCCCTGTTTTCCATCACAGACCATAATGTGGCATGGAAGAAGCCCAAAGTGACTTTTTCCTTCCTTTCTGAACTAACTGCAGTTCTTTCTCCCAGTGGAAATCCTCCTGTTCAATAAAGCTTAGTGTGAAAATCTAGAGGTTAAATACTGCCAGCAGGAGTTTAATGGTAGCAGGATTTCCTTCTTGTTTATTCACATGCAGTTTAGGTGGAGCATTCAGCATCTGGATTTTGAAGCGTGTTTGGAGATGCACACATGTTATATGCTTTTCTCTTTCTTAGGCCAATGAAAGTAAAACAGAAAAAAGCACACTGTTGGTCCTACTTAAGAATTTCAGCTTCTCTTCTGTTTTGTCCTGAGGTTGGTCCTTGACTTGTGCTGATGAATAAGCCATGTTCAGGTGTTGTCACAGAGAAAGCTACGAGACATGAGTGAAAATTTTGCAAGGCAGTGCATTGACAGTGAAACACTGTAGTTGTCTGTATTATAGTGCTCAAAGCCAGGCTGTCACCATGTCAATCAAGGCAAAACAGTTCACCTACATCTGGAAGAAGAGTGAACTCTCTCAAGATCTGCTATTGATTAAGATTTTATTGCAAATATATATATTTTTCCTTACTTCTTTTCCTCCTTCCTACAAAGCTTAAAAAGCTAATGAGTCTCTAACAGTTGTTGAGAAAAGCCTGAAAATGTGAACTGAGTGAACACTGCAGGCTCAAATCCCAGAAGACAAATGAAATATACCTTGGAAGACACTTTAAAGCCATATTTTAAAGCCAATTTGATGGTTTGTAGGGGCCTGACTTGTGAGTGTGGAGTACTTGGTATAGGTAAGACAATATCAGGCATCGCTGTCTGCTGATTTACCAAAATAGGGCTACTCCCCTTTTGAGATCCTCATGGGAGCAGTTCAGCTCTCACTACCATTAACAAATTTCATGTGATAATGCAAAAAACCACTTAGCCATACTTAGAGAAAAGCAGTACTTAGTTCACATGCTGGCTCATATCACCCTGACTTTGTTTATACTTAGGCATTCATCTGATGATGGGAAGAACAGTTTTGTTAGTCTCCAAGGTTCAGATGCTGCAGTGAATTCCTGCCATTGATCGAAGACAGTGATATTGGTCTCGGTTTATGTGGTGATTGTTATCAGCTACAGAATCACAGAATTTTATGGGTATCTAATTCACTGTAATGAAATAGGAGGCTACCAACCCAGCGGGCATTGTCTTTATGTTCATTTTAGCCACTTATTAGTTCATGGTTTGACAAGCAGTCATTTTTCTTCTGAGAAACAAAATATTTCCATATTTCATGTTTCCAAGAGAAATGTGTTCATTTCACTTATGTGAAGAGTAAATAGGACATCTTCTTACTCATTGTATCCATGTGTATAAACTCACATTATTTATTATTTGAAGAATAAGCATAGTAGAGACCTTTAGTGGGGACATTTGAGCGCTTTAATTTCTGGGACACACAGGGCAGTCAACAATGCAGTCATACAAATGACTGTCAAGAAGCAGTCTATAGATATATCTCACAGTATCCTTTTGTGTGTCTGTGGAATCAATGCTTCATTGTCATGGGAATCACAGATATATAGGGCTGGAAGGTATCTACAGACATAAGCTAATTCATTCCCTATCCTGACTGTACATAAAACAAACCTGACATATCTCACTTGTTCTTAAAAACCTTCAGTGAAAGAGAATCTGCAACCTGCCTCAGTGAACTATTTCAACCCTTAACTGCCCTTTCAACTAGAAACCTTGTAGCCTGAATCTCCTTTGCTGCAAATTATACTCTTTCTTCCTGTGCAAATCCCACTCAGGCCCTGAGAATAATTGATCGCCGTACTCTTTCTAACAAGCTCTATATATTTGAAGACGTTATCACGCTTCCCCTCAGTCTTCCCTTTTCCAGACTAAACAAATCCAACTCCTTCAACCTTTCTTTGTAGGTCACATTTTCCAAACCTCTTATCATTCCTGTTGCTCTCCTCTGGATTCTCTCTACATTGTCTGTATCTTTCCTGAAATGTGGTGACCAAAATGGGAAACAGTATTCCAGCTGGGTTCTGAGCAATACCCAAGGAGAACAGAATATCACCTCCAATAGCTTATACACAACACTCCTGACTTCCACTTGAGCTTGCAACAGCAAGAAATAATTTAGTTTGTGGGCCACTATGTTTGTTTGTTTTAAATTAATATTGCCTATTTATTCCTCATTTAACAATTGCTCATATAACTTTGCTAAGTTTAGTATTTTACATGTGTATTGATTGCATTTCATATTCAATTGTGAATGCTTCTCCAGGACTTCAAGAACGGCTTGTATTCTGACTGAACTGCCAAAATCCTTTGCAGTTCTTGCCTCATTCCACTCACTTTTTGGACATTACCCACAAACGTCAAGTATAAAAAATATAACTTTGTCCTCCATCGAACCATGGAGATTGTCAGTGAAAATCATGCTAGAACAAAGAGGCAGAGGGACAGACTCCTGCAGAATCCTATTTGAAATACCCTCCAGTCTGACAGAGAATCAGTACTAATTATTATGTTGGGTACTGTTTTTCAACCACTTGTTCACACATCTTGTTATGAAATCATCCAGACCACATTTCTCTTCCTTGCTTATGACAACAGTATGCAGAGCAGTGTTGAAAGCCCTGCTGAAGTCAGGATTTATCAAATCTTCTGCCTTCTACTATGCTGTTATCCAGTCATACTGTCAAAGAAAGAAATTAGATTGATGGGATCTGTTATTGACAAATCTATGCTGGCTCTTTCTTTTCACCTTGTTATCTTCTCGGCTTTTTCAGCTGTATTGTTTAATAATTTGTTGGTGTCTCTTTCTGGCTGTCTTGAACTGTGCTATAGTTCCAAGGTCCTCTTCTTCTTAGAAACAGTTACTATATTTGCCCTTCTCAGTCCCCTGGAACCTCCCCCATATTTGACAAAATCTTGGACACAATCACTGATGGTCTAGAGATTACTTCATATAGATCGTTACAGCCTCATGGCTGAATACCATTTGGCACTGCAAACTTGAATACACGTAACTTATGTAAATACTGGGTCTTTAACCTGATTTAATTAAGATTTTGTTGGCTTTCTTCTTAATATATTGCTGATAGTATCATATAAATATGGTATTTTCATGAAAGAAGCATTGTTTTTATGGAGTTTATTTTCTGGCATGTTGAAGTATGTGTTTGAAAGAATATCTAAAATCTGTTTACATTTTAAAGAGGCCATATGGTACAAGCACTAGTTTAGAAAAGCTTTGGCTCCCAGGAGTATGTCTATGCTCAAGTCAAGGTAGTGCTCTACAACTGGTCAAAAGAAATAGGATTGGAAAAGGAACAGGAGGAAAGTAATGGAATTACTCAACTGTGAGGCTGAAAGACACCTCAGGAGATCGTGCAATATAACCACTTTCACAGAGGAAGATCACAGGGGAATAGACAAGCTCCAGCAGCTCTTTTATACCCAGCTCTTAAAACCTCCAGTTATGCAGTTTCTATCAAAGCCCAGTATTTCACAGTTCTGATTATTAAATGCTTTTGATAACAACCAATCTATTTTTTTTCCTGCAAATTAAGGCAATTTCGTGATGTATATAAATACCTGAAGGGAGGGTGCAAAGAAGATGGAGCCAGGCTCTTCTCAGTCATGCCCAGTGATAGGACAAGAGGCAGTGGACACAAACTGGAAGACAGTAGTGTCTGAACGTAAGGAAACACTTTTTTTACTTTGAGGGTGACTGAGCACAGTTACAAGTTGTCCAGGGAGATTGTGGAGTCTCCATCCTTGAAGATATTAAAAAACTGTCCAGACACGGTCCTGGGCAACTGGCTCCGGGTGGCCCTGCTTGAGCAGCTGGGTTGGACCAGATGATCTCCAGAAGCCCCCTCCTACCTCAGTCATTCTGTGATTCTGTGATCTCATCCAGAATTCAAGAAGAACATTTGAATATTTTCACATTTAGCCACAAATTAGGCTTTTGCAATTGAGTTTCTTCCAATCTAAATAAACCCAATTCCTTCAATTTTTTCTTGTATCTGCTGTTCACTTCTAACTGTTCACAGATTTGGATTGCTAAGATAGTTTGGTATTGATATATCTCTATTTTAGGAAGGCTTTAAACATTGTCTTACATGTCATTTTCATAAGAAATGAAAATGTAATCATCACCGCGGATTGAAAAATCTCATCAGAATTGATCAATTATAAGTTGCTAAATTGGGAGGTATTTCAAATGAAACACAGTAGGAGTCTTTGCCAGGTCTAGGTTTATTCAAAAGTTCCACTCAGGAGCTTCTCTAGCTCTGTCTATCTTCACATCAGCCAAGCAAATAGTGATATCATGCATCCCTGGAGTTTGCGTTCAAGCAAGGTGAGGAGCGGAGAAGATGCACTCTTTGATAGGTAATTCACAAAAGAGTTAAAAAAGTGAAAGAGTTTTTAAAAGCAGATGTGAAAAAAAATCTTTTTTTACAGTAACTCTGATGATATGTCTATAATTAAGTCAAATAGGTTAAAGGCTTGTTATGCTAGGATTAACATATGGTAAATACATCCATTGAATTACACTGAGATTCATGTGATGATTACATACAAAATTCCATGTAATGAGATATATTTATCATCAAAAGGTCTTTGGCCTTTAAGAAAATGTTACAACAATTATCCTGTGAACGTGAAAAGTCAATAGAGGTATAAATGCATGTCTTTATGCCATTATTGTTACTGGATTAATTTCAACAAGACCAGCCCTGCTGACATTAAGCCATCAAGGGGGAAGCCTAGAGTTACTGATACAGCTCTCAGCATGCCCTCTCATCTCTCTTTGTCTGCTTGGACAGCCAGAAAGAAATTTTTTCCTCAACTCGATCCTTTTAGAACCACAAACATCAAAATGGAGATTCACAATGAATATTACAAGATACACAGACCTACAGTTCTTCCAAAGTTTTTTCTCTTGGATCTCTCAAATCTCTCAATGACAAAAGCTGTATTTGACAGCAGCCACTAGACTTCAGTGGTCACTATTACAATTTGGAGTAACATATTACTATTAACCAGCAAGCTCAGCCTTGTACTCACTAGGGCAAAGAAACTGTGGAGCAATAGCAGAATAAACATTTTCTGCCATCTCTGTGAAAGTGAGATGCAAAAATGAAGATGGGGTAGGATTCATGGGTATACATGGACAAGCAGTAAAGGAATTTATCAAATGATAGATAGATATACATACAGGTAGCAGGCTAGCCTGCCCCTTCTTCTCCCCAAAACAGCAAAAAACACCCATAGAGAAAAATATGAAACATTGCCTCTTCTTTTTCTACCCTAAGTGTCTTGGTAGTTATTTTCTTCCTGTAATATAACACTTGAGAGAGGAATATTAGTCTATAGGTTGAACCTCTGTGTTTATTCACACCATCTTTTGCATAATGGCATCAAGTGAAGTCTTTTTGTTCCAAGCTCTGTTGGTTAGTATCTAGACTGATCAATCTCAGGAAGACAGTCTTTGAGTCACCGGTACTTAATAACATGTGCATTTGGTTGTTCTGCTGGATTTGAACAAACAACACTGCATTTAAGAAGACTGAAAGCAGTTCTGGAGTAGACGGTCTGCCTTGGATCCTGAGAGGGCTGGCATGTTGGTTTCAAGGACAGAATCAGTCAGGTGTAATTCTTATTTATGAAGCAATTTTTGTTTTAACATTTGTAACAGCAGTGCTATACCACTTGGCCATTTTACATCAACAGCAATATTCACCCACAAGGTGATATAATTATAAAAATCAATAACACTGTTCTTCAGTGGACTGATTAACCAAATACATTTTATACTTCTATTTCAGTTTGCAAAATGTTGAGAATTTGACAGAGGCCTTGATGACTATTTACTTATAATTTATTTCTTTCTCTTTCTTTAGTAATGTTCTACATGGCAGAATCTTGTTTTCCACCATTGTCTTGCAAAAGCCAATGAAAGACAGGAAGAGGAAAATATGTAGACATATCAACACTACTTATCATTTCACATTCTTCATTTTTCTCCCCAAACTGATTTTTACATTTAATAGGATACCAAGCAACTAAGAATACTGTTCTTGTCTACAAATTGCAAATTAAGTTTAGCTATGAGCTCTTGTTTGGAAGTATAAAAGTTTACATTGCATTATATTTAAAGGCAGCTGTCTTTTATGGAATTTTAAAATAGSCTAATTTTTATCAAAGGTTTTCCTTTCATGTCCTTTGATTACTAGGCTATATAAGTTAACCAAAAGATAACTAAGCATTAACCCATGTTGCAGTTTTTATCTCCTTTGGCAACCCCATGAGACTTCAGCTAAGTACATTAAATGGAGCATAAATCTTTAAGTTGTTTTCATTAAGTCACATATTTAGAATACATATCCCAGTTTATTTGATCAATTGTAAAATATTAGCTGCTGCACTGAAGATTTGTGACATGGTTTGCAGCAAGTGAACAAACATTTCTGAAGAGCACTGAAAATTTTTGCTGGAGTGCATGGATAAGTTATAACAATTAGGGTTTGGAACATTAATTTGTGGGTTTTTTTCTTTATGTAACTTGCAAATGTATGCTTAAAGGCCAGTAATACCAACAGGCAAGCTTTGAAGATAATTCTAATATCGGCTTAATATTCTTGGTTTGCATTTCTGTTAATTTTCCCAGTTTTCCGATCTTTCATTCTTTTTTTTTTATTTATTGGCCAGCCCTAAAACCCAAGAAGAACACTAGCTGTAAGAGGGCAGGTGTTGGGAACAGCAGTTTAAGTGTGTGGCTTGGCTTACCATAGCTTTCTAAACACCTCCATTTTCAACTCAGTAATGATGTTAAAATGTGATAAAGGAGTAGTTATGATAAGTATTAATACATTAATTATGTGTGTTGGTGGGTGGTCTGAATATAAGATCTGTATTGAATAATTTATTGAAGGTTTTTGTCCTTGGAATAGTATGTTGTACTTTCATATTAGTTTTTGTCTAAGACTTTCACACTGTTCTATGAGCATTAGCAAAACATTATGTTCTATAAGCATTAGCATCGTGTATCTCAGTACACAGTAGAAAGAGAGTTGGTTTTCCATTTACAGAAAGTGAAGCTCAGGTACTGAGAAACTATACAATTTATTCCAAGTCACAGCCAATAGCAAAACTTAACTTACTGCCAAAATATATGGGCTTCAGACAGAGCCTTGCACTGACATGATCCTTCATATCCTTACATATTTTGTGGCTCTTGCATTTTAAAAGAGGACAGTTAACTCCTTGGCAAAATTGCCCACAGTGAAAAGAACCTGGTTTAAGCACTTTCCTTCTACACAGGGATCTTAAAAGCTTAGTCAGTCCTTTGTCCTACTAATTTTACTCACAGGGGTATTCTTTTATTATGTGAGCATCCCTGTCCGAAATCAGTAAGTGAATTAATGTAATAGCAAATTTCCTAAATGAACAAAGGATTTTGCATTAACTTGTTAAATAAGCTTGAAATCATACTATTAAGGTTGTGTCTAAAGCATCTTGAATTTCAAACCCTCACTGCCAAGGGAAAAATTATAACAATATTTACGTGAAAAGTATTTTTAATCTACAACCTATGTTACTGTTTCCTTGCTGACCAGATATGTAGGATGTGTGGATTTGTCAATACAAAATAGTATTATAGAAATTCAGACTAGCTGCAGAAGTACATGATAATTTGTCAAGAATTACATATATACTAAACAATGTTCACTTTTAAAACACGTAGAAAATGCCATATGGACATTTGTCATATTTCCTTTACCAAGATAATCCTGCAGTAATACTACTTAGTATTGCAAGTGTTCAAGGAGAGTAAATGAATGTCCAGTTTTGGTTTTAAAATTTTAACTCTGTATTTGACATGACTGTTCAGTCAGCAGCTCAAACACAAGCATTCTGAAATTTAAAAAAAATACAATAAACCTGATAACGGTCCTTCATATCCTTTACAAACATTGCTAGAACTTGATTCTTAGTAACAGCAGATGTGGTAGTTCCAAAGTAAAAGCAGGACATCTGCATGTGTCCCAAATCTGTTTGATATAGAGGGCATAGCTTCATCTTCATTTATGATAACTGCATGATCTTCCTACAGCACCGGGAGGTCTACAATTCCTTGTTTAGTTGTGCATCTTTTGGTAAAGAATTTAGCTGCTACTAACTCAGCAACATGGGATTTTAGCTACCAAATATTTTGAATCCTGGTCTGGAATTCTTTATTTTCTCAAAGACAAACAGATAGGTAATGCTTAGCAAATGCAAGAGTGCTGTGCTTTACGCATTCTAGGGATGATTATAAAGGCTAGTGCTACTATCAGTAACACACCATTTGGGAATCAGTAACAGATTGTTAAAAACTTGTGTACAACAGTCTTTTGTTGGCAGTGAAATACCCCTTTTGTGTTAATATACACTGCAGTTCTGCTTATTTTAAGCATGCTATACATTAAGTAGATATGATAGGTTGGCATTCATTGACAAATTAAGTGAGTTGATTAGCAATCTGAAATCTGCATGGACCTTCATTATGTTTGTCATGAATTGTAGGCCTAAAAAGTGCTTTTCAGATAAAAGACACAAAACATGAAAGTGAAGCAGAGGCTGATAACCCTTTCTGAAGGAAGAGCTATTAGTAAGTCTCATTGCTTAGCCATCTAGTAAACACTTCAATGACTTCTGATTACTATTAACCAACAGAATGATGTTTTTTCTCAACAAAAAGAGAATTATTTGTGTTTCCCAAGCTGTGCATTTTAGTTCAATAGAAAGAGAGTAGCTTGGCAAGCCAACTGTGCAAATGTTGGCAAAATGTAAGAAAATAAGAAATATAAGCAGATTTCACTCTGTTGAACTACCGGTTTTATCCAAGGCAGTTAAAGGGCTGTGAATAGAAATTACGACCTTTGAAATGTTTATTTAGTCAGATCCAAAGTGGTCATCACATTTTCAGAATCAGAATTTCATTGAGTCTTCTTAAATCACCCATCAGATAAAAATCACAGGTCTTACTTGTATGCACTTGATTCAGTATTTTCTGAGATAAACGTGAGTTTTTCATTACTTAGAATATATCTGAATATAGAACTAGGTGATGAATTGAGATCCCATATAGATGAGGAGCAGGGGAACAATTCTTTGCCAACGTTCATTCCTTGGCTCCTACGGGAGCCCTGACAGCATAATTTAGGATATCCTTAAAATAGCTCTAAATTGCATCTAATTGTCTGGAGCTCCAAGATGCTTCTATATAAGCAAAGCATTGCCAAATACAGAAAAATTTCTACCTTTTTCTCTCCCACTCTTGCGGGAGAAGCTGTGAAAGTGACAACTTAGGAAGAAAACCTTATATCAGTGTGAGAGTTGATGGGAAAATATAGCTAGACTTCCTGAGAGAATGATAACAGAGATCAGAATCAATGATGTCCATGAGCATATATAAATGCATTCTAGCCCATGAAAGACAAAACTTTTAAGAAAAGGTAATACGTAGCTGGAAAAACAGGCATGCTTTCAGGTGCACAGCCTCTGCTTTGAGTCATTCACAAAACTTGTTTCATTTAAATTTTTAGACTATCATGGCTATAACAGCAATATGGACACCCATGTGCTGAGGCAGTTTTGAGCATTTATTTTCAAAGGAGGCAGTTTCATCGGTGTTGTCAAAGGCAATGGTTAAAAGAAATGAAAAAACACCAGATAGGTACAGCTTGGCTCATTTTATGAGGAGGTGGGATGTGAACAACTGAAATTATCTTCTAGTGTATGTAGAGCACAACAAGCCACATGAAGCCTAGGCACGCTGTCACTCTTTTGTTTGAGTTAAGGGCTAAGTCTGCACCCACCAAAATTATCAAAATGTTGTTACTGATTTAACTTGGATCAAAACCACTTGACAGGGAAGATAATTCACATCACATTATACAGACAAAGTTTGTATCTCTGTTGTGTTAAAGTATGTCTAATACTCTAGCATCTAGGTACCGGTAAATGATTTATAGCTATTAAAAAAACCTCTTAGTGTTTTGTTACTTCAGCCATACTGCAGTAAACAACATCAATATAACAAAATATTTGGTATGCAGCAAAATTTCTCCCATCATTTTTGAAGGAAACTCGAGTGAAGTCTTACAACATTTATAGCACAGTAGAAATCTTTCATAAGCCTGGGAAACACAGTCAGCTCAGAAGCATGCTGAACCATGAACTTAGTTCTGCATTGTTTCCAGGTAGGCTTGAATAGTTCATCAGAAGGATAAATACATTTATTTATTTACTAGGTAGTCAGAAGCAGAGTGAACCTTTTAAGTACTTCTCTGCCGTCAAAGAAGGGATTTCTAATGGACAGCTCTATTTTGTCTTTTGTCATCACTTGTTCATATTAAGGAGCATGAAATACTTATGGTTTGTTTAATGTGTAAATTATGTCCTGCATGATCTAAGAGGTAGCTCACAGGTCCAAAGTCCTGGGAAGAACCAGTCTATTCTTAGGTACAGGTAGGTCAGCAGCAGAGTTTCTTCATAGTGATGGCATAATTACAAAGAAATTCACAAATAAAACCTTCAATGACTTTACTGTGTGTTTAGGTTAAACTGTTTTGCATAACTGTGGAAATGAATTATCTACTCATTTTAGATCCATTATGTCCTTATTCAGCACAGCTCTTAAAGAAAGGCCAAAGAAATCCTGCATAACACCAGTGGAGCTTTCAAATGCTTCAAAGAGCATGTTATCAATTGAAATATCATCAGGCATGCTAACATGTAGCTGTCAGGTGAGCATGATGGGCTGTTATTACCACTGTCATGACTATTATTGCTATTATAATTATTTGATCTAATTCTAGGATAAGCCAGGACCCTACTTCTGCAAGTGGTACATAAACACAGAAGCTCCCTGCCGCAAAGGCTTACAAAGTACAAACTTAGTAAAGTCTTCCCTGGTTCTGCGTCAGTTAACATATGAACCCTAGCAATAGTCAGGTATGCAGAAAAGGAAGAAAGGAGGGGCTGACTTTCTGTATTAATGAATGATGTCCAGTATATGTATTTACTGCAGTTAGGATATGCTACATTTGATGCATTTACATTTTTTTTGTGACTAGAAAATGCAAACATAAGTAATTCCTACCCATTCAAATCAACTTCCTCTGGTCAGTTCTGAGCATTAGAGAAAGTCTTTACATTCTTTTCAGCCTTTGGTATCTAACAAGGGGCCAAGCATTTTACCTTGAGCAATTTCGATTCCCCTTTACATTCCCAATATCCTTCAAATTCTGTGGCCTGTGGCCATAAGCTTAATGAAACTCAGAGACCAGATTTAAATGTTGATAGTTTTGAATAATAAATTTGAATTATTAAGCACTTCAGGAGGGAGTAAAGCTTTTGTGTAAAGGGACAGATTCTTACAGAAAGTGAATTACTGATGAAAGATGAATGAAGTCCAGGAGAAGAGCAGGACACAATTCATGTTCTGTTTCCAACTGAATCTTGAGTTTTGTGGGAAAGRGATCATTTAGCTGTGTTAAATACTGAATTCAGATTAGAAACCCCCCATTTGATTTTTTCCTTCTAGCATAAGATTTCACAAATCAAAACTGGCCATATGGAAAAATCCAAAATGCTTAAACTTCCGTAGTACATGTTTTTCTTATTGTGTAGAAGTTCTCTTGCTTTCATTTTTAGGCAGATTTCTTTCTTAGCAAAGCCTTTACGATTATTGATAGCTTGTATTTGGATTTTATATTTTGGTCAAAAATTAATGCTAATATTAAAACATGCAACATTTAAAAAACAAACTAGGATACAACCTCTTTTCACAATATTTTTAGAGGTTTCAGTACGAGGATAATGAAATGATCTTAAATGATTTGCAGAGTCCTTTTGGAAAATAATAGCTTTTTCACATTTCTGTAATCATTTTTTTTAAGATACGGATACTGATTGTCCATGATGATTCATAGTCTTTCTTCTATATCTTAGTTTTCCTTTCGTTTTTCTCCCCTTCACATATTCTCAGCTCATCTTAACTAGTACCATTTTGTGTCTCTCTCTGCTTTATGATATGATGAATGCAGCCATTCTTCTCTCCCCATCATTACAGCTGGTCTTTGATCCAGTACAGCTAATTTATATTTACCATCTATCATCCGCCATCAAAACTTTATTGGAAAAGAGGTGCACCTGGACTGAATGAATTTCTTTTGATGGAGTTTGAGACTATTTTAGGACTTGTGATTAGGACACATTCATCCTCTTAATGGAACACAACAGAGCAATCTTCAAATTTGTGCCAGCAAGCACTTGGTTTGTTTCAGAACGTCATGGATATTTCAGAGTTCATCCAATGTTAGACTTGGCTACACTCATTTGTTAGTGGTTTGATCAGAAAGGTTATTTTCCCTGGTAAATTCTGCTGTGTTTTGTACACATACAAATCGTATTTATATTTGTAGCACAATCCTAATCATGGGCATTGGCCTAGATGACCTTTAAAGGTGCCTTCCAACCCAAACTGTTCTATGATTCTATAAGTCATTGTAAAACTATAAGAATGTATCTACCCAACAGACTGTAGAAAAGCACACTATATTAGATAATTATTACCCCTGCTCTTCCATAGCTGAAATGTTACAACTACCTGAGCTTTTTGGTTTTATCCTAATTAGATATGTCTCCATTGCACATTAAGACAATATGAAATGTACAATTAATACTCTGAAATTATAGATGTAAGTTAAAATAAAAGTACATGCCTTATATCTATATACAGCCATCAAAAAATCTATCATGAATTTTCTTTAGACAATTCATTTGTAAATGACTTTTTTACCACAAATGGTGTTTTTATGCTAACAATAAAAATCTTGCAAATAAGCAAATTGGACAGTTTCTTTTATAGCAAGGGGTTTGATGCAACTGTGAAGTGTGGGTTACACTGTCAATTCCCCTTTTTGTGACTAGAAATGTATTGCACTAAGGGATACTGGTGGAAAATATCTACACACTACTGATACAAATTATTCTTGGTGGGGTCAGCTCTAGGTTAAGACACTTAAATTCAGGACTCTACAGGTAGATGCCCACATGGGCACCAAGTGCCTAAACTTTCGTTATGGTTACTGAGGAGCTAATTAATAGAGCCTAAAGAGTGATTTAGCTCACCTAAAGCAGGGATCTACTGTGTGTTCAATAAATGAATATCTAAGCATGGCTGACTCCATTGGGCTTGATTCAAATATCTTTAGACATCTAACTAGTATCGTTTGAGATGTCCCAAGGTATCTCAGACGTGTGCAAAAGCTTAGGAATATGGCACAGGGCCTAAAGGAGACCAGAGACCTTCTGGAGTGGCAACAGGAGGACCAGCGGGACACTCCAGGGCAGCTCAAAGGGCACGAGGCTTCCCGGAGCAGTACGCTGAACTGCACTGACTTAGATACCTAGCACAGAAGTTTATGTGTAGGTCCTTAAATTACATTGTCTTAACCTCACACTGAATCTGAACCCAAAGGTTTTTTTTGTTTGGTTTGTTGTTGTTGTTGTTGTTTTAATAAACTGTTATGTGTTGTCACATTTTTCTAGGAAAAAATGTAGCAGCCAGGTATCCCAGCTCCTGGGAACTCATCACACTGTCCCCAGGCAAAGAACACAGAAGCAGTCTTTCACTAGTGGGACTTAACTGGGGAAACCTGACTTGTCTGAAAGGTCTCCATCATTCTGGGGTAGTCCCTTGATTCAGGAAAGCCCCCTCTCTCAAAGCTAGAGGGATAGAAGTCTAGAAAGTCACAATTCGAACTGAGTCCTGCAAAGCTTCCACTCTCCTGGCTGCAACAGAGGTCCAAGCTTCACCACGAGCAGGTGGTGTAGGCAGCTCTAAGTTGCAGTCAGCTGGCAGGGAACCTGGAAGATCTCCAGTCCGTGGGTTCAAGGTAGTCCAAGGCAGTACTGCTCCAGAGTCGCTGAATCTGGCAGACCAGTGTATCCTAAAAGCCTGCTCTAGTCTACTGAAATTCTTTTTGTATATTGATGAGAACTTGTCAAATTCAGCATACTTCTGCAAAGCATTTAGATAAGAAAGAGATATTAAGAATTTCTTAGGTTAAGAGACTGTAGCAGTTCCTTCTTACCCAGTGAAGCGTGCTTGCTCCATGTCACATGATGGAGGAGAGGCAGTACAATCATACATTAGAGCTGAGTTTGACCTCACGATGTATGTGAGAAAAACATCTAAACTGATCATTTGGAAGATTCTCTGAGTAGGAAGAAAAAGACTTCAGGTGGAAAATTCGTGCCAAACTAATATTTGTAGTTCAAATTCAGTGCAGAATGCTGAAACGGAGAGCAAACAGTTTTTTGGAGTGAAATAACAGATTTTAAGAATCAAGGACTTACACAGCACCTCAGGCAGTAACATAACGATGCTCTGACTTATAACAAGGTTAGTGGTGGATTTACTGTGGATGCAGGAGAAAGTGCAAAGGGACCTGTACTTCTCCCTCCCCATTCAGATCCCATCAGGATGACCTGCTCTAGTTGGGGGAATGGTGTCTCTACAGTCTGCTCCCCACCGGGTCCCCATCACAGCTGCATCCAGTCACTGGCTCACCATGGGACTGATGACGGGTTGTTCACTGATAAGGACCCACACTTCATAACTCTTTTTTTTCAGTCTTCCCTGATAGATTGTCAGTTCCAGCAAACCTGTGCTAGGCAGTGACAGAAATGCAAGAAGAGACATTATTAAAAGCATAGCAGACTCCGAACACCTAGGCAGAGTCCAGGCATCCATACTTTGTCATGTTAGAATATAATAATAACACAGAACATCACACTTAAGTGTTGATATAATCTTTTACTATATTTGATTTAGAATAAAACCAGCAGTTGTTACAATAATCAGGGTCTATTGGCCATGGTCAAGTGAGAGGGTTGCAACCATTTATTAACTTAATCCTTTTCATGTGTTTCAACCTAGAAAATAAACACCCATTTCTAAGCATTGGATCTATCTGTTCAACTTTTATTGTAGCCAGAGCACTGGTGTTAATTAAATGCTGTGTGGGATTTTAATCCCTATCATTTGCCAGGATGCACACAGGAAGACAGCATCTTAAACAATGCATCACATCAGAGAAATCTATTTAATAATTTGCTTTATTATTCAGGGAGTATAAAACTTCTTCTTATGGTATTGTGATGCTCTGTATTCACAGTCCCCTGATAGCACAAAAGTAAAACAGTTAAAGCATTAGCAACCTCAAGTTCGCAAAAAGCCTGAGACTAATTTAAAAATAACAAGATTTTTAAAAGAATACAGTTTAGATTTTTTCCCCCCATTTGTGATCTTTTTTTCCTGAGTTTTTTGGTTTCAGTTGGGTGCATTTCAAGATTTCCTTAGCCTCCACATGGTCTAGGAACTCCTTTTTAATGAATATATTTCTGTTATTTCTGGATTCCAAGAGCTAAGGCTTTTAGGGAAAAAAACCCAAAAAAACCCCAAAAAAGCCAAACCAAAACAAAAAAAAACCAATAATAGAGTGTGACAGAATCCTGACTTAGTCACACCTTTGAGAGGCATCTGCCTACATTTTATACACTGCAAGTGACAACCCCTACCCAAAACAAAGACTTTTAATTTAAAATATCAGGTTTTGTTATAATATAAATTAGGGTAATTAACAAATTCTTATACAGAGGAAAAAAACCAAGTAATTAGGTCAGAGTGCACAGAAGTAACAAGGAGGGAAGAAAGCCCTTGCCTGCAACCATCCACGTCCTCCCAGGTCTGTCTTTGCTTCCCCACTTCGTTCAGGCCACTGAGAAACTATCATATGATTGCACCAGGTTTGCACACTCCTTTTTAATCCCCAGGCTCATTCTTTTTCCATGATCTCAAAACCCTAGGTGTGAATTTCTCCCTTGCTCTTCCCAGCACCCCTTCCTAAGCTGCAGTCCCCCAGACCCTCACTGTGACTCCCTGCGGTTTTCATTCCTGCCCAGATGGGATTTCAGAAGCAGCTTCTCCGAGAGCTCCTCAGCTGCACAGACAGTGCAATGTCCCGCTCCCTCCAGGACTCTCCCCTGACTGAGTCCCTCTCCTGTAACCCAGGAACAAATAAAGCAGACACCAATCTGTTACCCCAGTGTTTTGCAAGACTAATTTTACTATAAAATGAAGCTGGCAATATATAACCTGCGTATGTCCTTTATAACCTGCTGTGCGAACATCTGAGTTGGACAAATGTGTGTTTCCACAGCCTTGGTCCTGAGTTCAAGTAAATTGCTGTTTTGTGTGTTTATTCAAATATATATATCACTCTTGTGTGCTTTACATTGCATGTTTTCACATGCATCTAACTATGCATCTAACTATATGATGTCTGCCAAACTCACAAGTAGCACAGCTTAAGGCTCTGCATGCACAACCCAAATGATTGCATTAGATATACATATACACACAAAACAAAAGAAAGTCATTATAGAGTTAAAATGTCATTTTACAGTCATGCTCACTCTTGCAGTAATCAAATAAATTTACTAGTTTATTATGTAAGTTAAATATAAATATATTCTGCCATTGTGTTCCCCTCAGAAATCTAAAGTAGATAGCAATTCACTTCCTGTAACAAACACGACAATATATGAACAGTTCTTATTCACTTGACTAGATCTTATATATTGATTTATAAATGGCCAATAAATGGTACTAAATGTTTACCAGATGTTTTAATAAATGATTTATCAATAGTTATGAATTGTTTCAAGGCCTAATGAGTAATTGGGGTTTTTATATTCATCGCTCACAACTCCTTTAACAGAGATTCTGAGAATTATCTATGACATACCATACATGTTTACACTATCGATTTATTTTCCATTTTAAAATGAAAATGACATATAAAGTTTGATCCAAAATAATGCTTAAAGATATTCTCTCATCCTTCTCTAAAAACACTATCATCCAAATACAAGTATAAATTTGATACAAAGCTACTTACTGGCAGATGGGGCTGTTATATCCTGATATATTGTCTATGCAACTAGTGTAGGGCCTTGGAAGTAAATCCTTGGTAGGAGTTTCAAAGTGAAGAATATAATCCAAATATAAGCCAATAAACTTTGTAAAGAATAAGCCTTTGAAACTCAGGACAAGAAAAGTCTCTCACTTCAGGAGAGATGTTTTTCTTTCTGTAGCTAAGCAATCACTTAGCTGATATTTGAATCTTAACTTATGTTTCTTGAAGTTGTTCTTTGATCCAATACTGCTCAGTCAAAATCCACTATTGTAAGTTTATATATGGGATAGAAAAGTGACCTCAGAATGTCACACCATGTGTTTCTCATGAGCTGTTAGCATGCTATTCCCTCATGATTAGAAACGGCAAGATTCCCCTGTGTTGAATGATCTGGTGATATCATGGGACTTGCATTTCTCTGGATCTTTAGCTACTTCATGAAGACAACACAGCACAGAATCTTTTTTTTTTTTTTTTTTCCGCAAACAAATGTAAGGCTTCTATATCATCAGAATAATGGAATTTTGTGTAAGCATGAGGACAATAGCTGATTCAGGCTGGTGTTCTGGGGCAAGAACTAGATATTTAGTTAATTGGCTGGAAATGTCTATTAACTGGAGACGAGATAAATGATACTGCAAAGCACAATGCACCTTTGAAAGACTGACTCTACGTCAAAATGAAAACATAGGCCTGCAAACCATGAAACAAATTCTGCTTTCATACAGTGCTGTCTATTTAAATACAGTGACAGCACGCTCAGTAGAAGAGCACACTCCACACACATGCAAACGCAGCAGTGTGTGCCGCTTAACGGCTTGTTGTACAATGGCCGTCTGCAACAGAGAGGCAGGACTGATCAAGAGGTAAAATGGGACTGGAAAGAAAATGAAGCAAGACTGATGGTGAGGACCAGCCAAGAAAGGCTGGTTTTAGGGGTGGGAGGAATCTTCAGATAAATCCCAGCACTTCAGGCATTAGGGCTCTAGGTGAATTGGCATCCAAGAGGGGCATGAAGGTGATGGAAGGTGGGTTGCAGGTGTTCTGCTTCCTAGTTACAGAGCAGAACTGTAGCCTCAAAGGAGGCTGCCTTTTCTCTGAAGGAAGAAAAGTGCAGTGATTATGTCTATTCCTATAAACTGTGGGGAATGAGATTATACGGGGGTGGAGTGGAAGGAGTAACAGAATGAAGAGATGGGTGAAAGCCTTAGGGTTCCCACACACACACCAGCTAATCTCCCAAGACCACATGTCTTGGAAGAGGAAGAGCTCATGCTAAGATGCCTGAGGCTCTTCCACTGCTGAGCTGCACACTCTTCCTGCTGTGACAATACCTCCCTTGGAGGAAATGCTAGCAGGAAGGAGGAAAGGATGACACTTGGAGCTTTCTGATTTTATCACCAAATATTCACCCTGGACATACTCTGGATGCAAGTGTCCGGTGTAAGTAAGTCTGTAAATAAGAATGGAAAAGCAGTGACTACAGTTTCAAGCCACCTTATTTGCAAGTGACTTTGTAAGTTTATTTGGAAGAGCTGTCTCTTTCTTTCTTCTGCTCTGTCTTCAATCAGAAAGTGCTATGCAGTAAGGACTTGGTGAATACAGTTGTTTCTGAGTTTCTTACTTAGCTCTGAGCACCTCAGAAAAGTTCAGGAATGACTTTGAATCAGGCATTTTTAAATTGTTTTTAATTTATCTAAAAACAGGCTAAAGAGTTTAATTAACAGGCTCAGAGTAATAGTTATACCATTTTTCCTCTGCTATCAGCTTTCACTTTTATTTACGATGGGAGTCCCCCTTGTATCTCCTTTCCCACAGGGCCCACTATCACTAATATTTCTGTGATCTGTGAATAAACCAAAATTTAAAGTTAGTACTTACAATCAATGCAAATTAATGATTTCTTAAAAAAAATATTTCAATCAGGAAAAGCAGCTTTGTAGTTGAAAATCCCATGCTGGCCTTAGAGTGGGAGTTTTTCCAGCCTCTGCTTAAATCCAAAAAAATACTGCAATCTTCTGGCACAGGCTCACTGTAATGCTTTAAAAACAATTTAGCAACTGTCATTGCTGTAATTACAGTAACTAATTACCATCCTTAGCAAACAAATAGCTTAACATAATACGCAAGCCGAATCAATTTTGAAGAAATGCAAATTCCGAAAGCGAAAAAGGGCATTTTGGCAAACCTGAAAGAGAAGCGGGAAAATAATACACTTTGTTTTATCTGCACATAATTCCCAGGGAATATCATATCATAAATATTTGCATTCAGTTCTTATCAGGACATTTGCATTTGCTTCTTATCAGTCTGCAGGCCGGACTCTGCCAGATAGAGAGTAGAGCTCCACACCATGCACATATTTCTAATGAATCACGTCTCAGGCCGAGAGAATATTTTGGCTGGAACTTTATCACTGAGATGAAGAGGTCATTTACTCTCAGAGTCAGTTCATCTTGGAATTGTCTTGAGATTTTGATGTGATTCAACCAACATTTTTTAAAATGAAAAAACAAACCAACTTTGCATTCTGTTCATTTCTGTAACACTTATTAAGTCTGATGATTGTCTGAGAAGTAATTCCTTTCCCCAAAATCAAAATCATATGTAAACAGGTTTGATTCATATTTATGTCCCACACTCCATAACAAACAATGCTGCACATTTTCCAGTGTACAGAAAAAGAATAAAGCAACAACAGACTAAAAATAAAGACTAAGAATGAAACAAGCAGCACTTAACAAGCATTATCTTGAAATTTAATGCCAAATCCTTTTGTAGTACTTCAGAAATACGTTTGATTAGTGGTAGTTTTCTCAGTAATCAGGGGAAAAGTTTATGATAAGAAAACAGTCTCTCTAATGAGCCATCAGATTTCCTTAGCAGTTTCCCCAGAAAAAATATTTTTTTTCACCTTTTTATATAAAAAGTGCATCTCACCTGTAAGAAAAACAAGTGGAAAATGTCATAAATCTGAAAGTTGCATACATTTTCCTGTTGCTAGCTCAGACACAAAGGGAACATACACCAAAAGCACTGAATCAGCTCGATACTGAATTCTGAGTTTTGCATGTATTCAAGGAGGTTTTGTTTGTTTTTACTTGGAATACAAGTGTGAGCCCATAAATATATTCTGTGATGGCAAAAAAGTCACTCATGACCTCCTATACCTAAGTATAAAATTGGTAACTATTACGTTCCACCCGGGAAAAGGCAGATTTTGCACATAAATTTAATGGTATAACATTTCCAAATATTTTAATTGAACCGAGTAATTATTTTCTGTGACTTTGGTTCACTGCCGGAATACCCCTTTTTTGTTTTTCTATTCACATACATTTTATATTCTTGTAGTCCAATTCAAAATTTAAAACAACTTTTGTCCCAAAGTGTGTATTTTAAAGCCATGCAAATTACCACTTTCAAATTCCTGAAGTAGTGCAACAGCCAGATCCTCATCTGATGCAAGTTGGTATTGTTCAGCGCAGTGTTGCTGTTTACACCAGCTGACTATGTGGCACTATTTATTTTTATATAACTTCTGGGAAGTTAAATCTTGACTAGTGATCAATCTACTATGTGGTGTGTGATTTCTTTTATGTGTTGTAACATAGCAAACAAATTTGTCTCCTGGTCATTTGAAGCAGTACAAAGCCATTTTAAAGTGGATCTATTTTTTTTCTATGTAATGATCAGTTAAAGTTAGTTTCACCTGATGCCCAAGTATTCCACTTTGATTTATTTGTTGAAACACACTGTGCAGTTTCTAGTTCATTATTATTCAAATGACTGATACAGCTCATTTGGACCAAGGAAAACATTGCATCAGTGGTGTCAGAATTATCTGAAAACAGCTCCTGAAGCCATACTGCTGTTGCCAAACTTGGGATGTTTCTGATAATATACTGTGGCCATTAAAGAGTGAATGCTGTCCTGCCCTTTCCTGATGCAATATTTGGATGCATTATTGCAGTGCTGTAAGCAYGGGACAGAACACTTGACTGCCATTCAGCTGTAACAAAGAAGAGCGAATATGTGCAGCACATATGCAAGAAGAATTGATGGAGATCTACAGTTATAGAAATCATCCAATCATTGTTTCTATAGAAGAGTTATCATCACCTAAATTCCCTCCTTGAATCATCAGAAACTGGTGGAAAAAACTCTAGCAGCAGAGACAATGACATCCTCAAGACCTCTCAGAGATCTCCTTTGGAATAAATACATATTTGAGCTCCTGAATGTTTCCCCCACACGTAAAATGTGTATGAAGAGGAAAAAAAAGAACAAGATTGTGTCTCTCTAATATACTTCCATGAAATCAAATGTGATTTTATTGAAAACTAAAATTTGGTATTTGCTGTAAAAATAGAACAGTTAAGCTCTTGCTTCTGTGTTGCTGAACATGCACCACTTCAGTCAGTGATAATTTAGTTATTTTAGCTCATTGGGAGCAGTTTCATCCTCATCCATAGCCTTTTTCTCCTTGTCTCTCACTTTAAATTACATTCATATTAAACTAGTGTAGTGCAAAAGCCATTTTGAACATGCAGTTGAATTCCATAACTCATCTGGGCTAGAAATCATCTCTATGGTTCATGTTTTATCATTTGTTTTTAGCTCTTTCTTTGAGGTGGGAAGGGCTTACAGTTAAGAGCCCATTATCAGAGTGAAGGATGCAGGAAATCCAAAATATTTATGTTTGTTCATGGCACATGGACAAGAAACAGTGCTCAGGAAAAGGGTTTTCTGATTAAGTGATTGAAAACACTCTGGTGTATGTTAATGGCTTTGTCTGTCCAACAGATAACATCATCTTTAGCCTTATCACTGTTCTTGAACTTATTTTAAACATTCTCCTGTGCTCTTCCAATTATATACTATGCTCTTTTGGCATCCCGTCTCTTCACTGCAAATCATCTCATTTGTTTGCTTTCTAATTTTTTTGCCAGCAGGTTGGGTGTAAAAAGAAGCATTTAATAGATACTTGAAGTTAAAAAATACTTTCCCGAGTGAAATTAATTTACATGGAATTAAACCATACACTTACAGAAAAAGAAAAATTGGTTTTAAAAAGAATAACACTTGAATTTTAATACCTTGATATCATTCTGGCTGCATGAGCATTGTGAAAAGATAAAGATGAACGAAGATCTGATCATTATTTAAATGTATGCAGAAGACTCCCAAGATAAAATTAGGTAAGATCATGGTAGATCACAATTTTTAAAATACTGAATATGTCCTTGTCTTTTCGGCTATAAGAATCTGTCCAGAATAAGACACTACGAAGGCTTTTGTAGCAATCATAGTAGCACTAATAGTAACTTATAAGGCACCTTTCATTGTGCAGGATCCCAAAGAGATTAACAAACTATGTCTGCTGCTTCTTCATTAAATCATTACTGCTTCTCATAAAAGAGCTATGTCTGTATCAGAGGTACATTGTTATTTAGATACACACTGTCTGTGTCAGTAAGTGGGGAAGACGGCTAATCCAGAAATTAGTACATAACTATAGGCCTGGATTTGACCTCCTAGCTTGTTGTTGAGGGTGCAGCAGATGGACAAAGTAAACCTGACTTCTCTGGTGGCAGAGAGAGGGAGGGAGAAGACAAAGGGGGAGGGAGAGCACAGAAGAGAGAGGACTGCCTTCCGAGACCTGATTCAAGATTTATTTCTGTATTTTGCTCAGTTTTAAACACAGAAATGGTTCTTAAGCAGTGTCTAAAATTCAACCCCACCTTTCCCAAGCCAACCAGTCTACCCTCTTGGACAGTGGGAAACGTGTTTAAATCCCTCCAGAGTGAGCTGGGCATTGAAAGAATTCTGATATTTTCTTGTTTGAGGGATTAATTACCATATTTTACAAGAGGCAGATTGCACCTGTAGGGACTACAGTAGTTTGAAAGAATACRTGAGATGAGCTATAGGAAAGGAAGAGAGTCAGGCTGTGCATCCCAGGTGGACAAAGGCACCCCGGAGGAGCTCTGAGCAAGGGCAGGGCCAGCAGGGTATGAAGCATCCACCCTTTGTCAGCACTTCTTGTTGACTGGTTCTGCTGAGGTGTCTAATATGTAGATCCTATTTACTGGCATTTATCAACTATCAGCAGGTAAAAGTTCCTAGAAGTGACTCATTCTGTCTTTGTGTACATGAAAAAAATCTGAGTCAAGGTCTGTATTTCACATCTCTGTATCTCTAGTCTCTGAAATGAGAATAGGAGACCTCATTCAGATGTTTATTCTCTTGGAGGGGAGGAAAAAAGTTGATYGAAATTTGCAAGGTAGTCAGTGTTGAGATGTACTAGTATTTCTTTATATAGAAATTAATTGAAGCTGGTCACATTTTTAAAGGACTAAAATAATTGAACACATTTTTTGATACATATTACCATTGTTCATTGAATTCTTTATTCAAGCATGTATAGTATTCAACTACACATAGAATTACTCTAACACCTCATAAAACTACTTGTTGAACACATTATTTGATGAAAAATGGTAAAATTTCTCAGATAATGGGTTCCTTAAGTACTATTCATCCAGCTATAATACAGATAAGAGATTTTTACTAAAACACAAAGCACTTTAGGATCCCTTTGAATTGAAAGACCACATAAATATTGTATTCTATGCATAGAAGGGTATACATCAGTCTACTCTGTGAAAATTACAGCAGCTATACCCATTTCTACTAACATGAATCCAAACCAGGTTATAAGCATTGTATAGTACATGTTGACTTTTCTTTTATATTAACGAACATACCACATGCTTGCCYGTTTATCTATCCTTATGTCTTTGTCTAACTTTGTATAGGATACATACGTGAAACTCTTCATGCATCACTGAAATGCTGGCATCCATTGAGGTGAAAGGCAATTTCTGTTTAACAGGAGACAGAAACATAAAACAAATGTTTAGGACAGGAAGTGAAGGGGAACTAATCCAGCTGAAACTCCAGGGGATTCCAAGCAGACAGAATAATATTTGCAGATGTGATTAAATTCTTTGTTATGAATGATTTTTTCCCATGAATTTAGGACTTTTCTCCCTGTATCTTCTTGTTGTTGCTGTATCATAAACTGTATCATAAACTGAACATAACGTAGATATATTTTAGTCACACGTATTTGCTTTTGACTTTGTCAGAAAGTTATTACTATCGGTACATTTTTGAAGAACTGATGAGGGCCAATCATATTTAATACTTGTTGTCCATAGGATATAACTGATCATGTAAACCTTATGCTATTGCTCTGGATTCCTGATGGATGGCTGATATTTTTCAAACCCCCCCTTACCTCAAAAAAGGAATACGAAAGGATGAAAGGTGAATGCCAAAACACCCTACTAGTATAAATATTCATGCTGAAATTACTCAAAGTCTTGGGAATCATGGACATTGCAAATGAAGCGGCAGTTTTCAGCATAGTCTAAAACAGATTTAGCTATAGGGGCAGAAATAAAGAGTTGAACAGTGTTAACAGCTTATTTTTTTAAACTAGTCAGCACTTCTTGTATTCATTCTTCCAACCACAGCAATTGTCCAAATTGTCCCGGAGGTCTCTCTTCATTCTCAGCCAGGACTACACTGCTGGTAAGGAGATGCAGGTGAGCACAGGCACTGTAACAGAAGGATGCCTCAGAGCCATTAATTTAACCCTGCCCCTATTTATCACACAGCAGACTTTTAAAGGAATTTAAGGAAGGGTTACTGGGCTACTTTACAGCTTAGTTTTGGATCTCCTTGCCTGCATGGGCACCAGGCCACCCTGGAAATCATAACTTACTGGTTGTAAGTCCCATTTGGGCTTTATTCCTTTTGGTCAACAGTCAGTGTCATGACAAACTAAATGTTCATCTCAAATTCCCAAGTCTTTCTCCCTTTATCAAAACCCTGTGGTGCTGTGAGGAGGCGACAGGGAGGGAAGAAGGTCCTGGGTCGGCAGCACCTCGGTGGGATGGGAATGCCCCTCCTGGACCCACAGCAAGCACTCTCTCCCACCCACCACCTTGGGAAACACTGCTCATGGGCTGCAAGCACCAAGACAAGGGTGAAGGGGCTGGAAGGAGTGCAATGGCCTGGGCGCAGGCATGTGGGCTGGGAGGCTGCCCATTCCCCCAGGAGCAGGTTATGTGGCTGRGGCCACCCCTCTGACTTCTCCTGGGCCACTTCCCACCAGCCCTTCCTGCTTCTCAGTGTACGGCCATGGAAAAAAAGAGAAAAATATCTTTCTGGTAGAGAAAATCACTGCAAGGGGTGGTGATGACCACTGTGGAAAAGTTTCTGGACCTGACCAGTTTCCAAACTTACATTTGAGCACCTATTCTATACCCTGATTCATGTCCTAAACTTCAATATTGTTCTTTTTGATGAAGTCTAGAACAAAGAGAGGAAAAATAGTGTCTCTTTGCATCTGGAAAACACACCAATTGAAATATCATCATCAGTAAGTCCGCTATACAGACACTAATTGATATTGTCTGAATAAGTGGAAGTGCCTGTCATAGAAGCCTTTTAAAGTGCTGACTTGTTTTCCTATCCAGTATACTTAAAATTGGCACAATGTTAGCTTCCCTCTAGAAACCCTCGTATTTTGATTTATGAATGTTTTCAAATTTTTAAGATTCTCAAAAACGTTGTTTCACCTGTAAGTAGAGAGATAGCTTGTTTGGCTAACTGCCTTGAATGAGTGTGTGCCAGGTAATGAATAATGCCATGTTCAATATTCTAAATTTGTGTTCCAAATTCTGAATTCCGAATGAGCTGCATGGAAGTATACTGATAAGTGACTGATTTTTACTGCAAGGATTGTCTTATTTTAAACTTTAAATTTAGTTGCCTTACTTTACTCAAAGCATTTTTGAGTGGAATGGGATTTAAAGTGATAGTCAATAATATTCCTACACCTTTCTAAGTCTTGGAAGATGCCAAACTGAATAAAAGAGGGATGAATCAGGGATGCAAAATAAAAGGACCAAACTCATCCCTGGGTGTATCTACCAAGAGTTAAACCAAGAATGAATTTTGCCGAAGTCTTAAAGTACCAAATCTGTTGAGATACTCTCCTGAGACCAGTCAGTCTTTATAAATAAACACTACATTTTAATTCTAGCACTCCTTTTAATTACATTATGTAACAAAATTGGAAAAAAATACCAAAGTGAGGAACTCAGGAAAAGCATTTACCAGGGGTGGGCTCTGAGATATTGTACTATTTTCCAGTCTGGAATATAAGAAAATATTGTGTTTGTTTCTCATTTACATAACCTTATGATAACTGCTGACTATTTAACAAGCATTTTTGAAAATTGAGGTTAATCAGTGTTGACAAAGAAACAAAGGAATTAAGTCTTTTATTAGAAATTTAAAATGAACATGAACTAAATTTTATTTGAATATATGACTAAGGTCATCACTATGTAAAGAAATGTAAGATATAGTTCACATTTTTGTTGCTGCACATGCTACAGAGATTATATATTACTCTAAGTTCTCTTTTCCTCTTTAATTAACACTTAGTGTCATATTTACAGACATGGAAAACTACTAAAATGGTGCAACTGATAAGCAAAATAACATCAAAAGTCCATTACAATTATCACGACATATTTTGCTCAGTGTAATAACATGGAACTGATAATCATTATTTAAGTGCAATTAAATAGCTGCCTTAACACCAATAAAATGCAAAATAAAAACCAGCTTGGATATCAAGAAAGTCATAGCAGCAGGATTGCATTTATTCAGTCAACTATATACAGTGGTGTAGCTGTGGAAATGATTGACTACATTAACTACCACTGCATATTGTGATTGCTCTTGACTTCACTTATACAAATCCTTCAGGTTATTCTGGTTTATTAGTAAATTATGATTTACAGAGAGTTGCTACCACCTTTGTTCCTCCTGGTGTTGTTTTAGTCCATTTTATCAGGATATTCTTCATCACTAGAATGGTCTCTGGAGAAGTGTATTTGTTGACTGTTAACACAAGAAACATGTCCATCATCTTGAACAATCCATAAGCCTCAATGTTTTATTGGGTGAACCCTGTGTGAATTCATTTACACCTCCATAGTTTACATGTGGAATGTTTCTAAGTTAGTACCGTAGAACACGTGTTTTGCACAGTCATAAATGGCAACAAAAAGTGCAAGTCAAAAGTGAAAGAACACAATCACAGATAGACCAGATTTAGTTCASCAGAAGAATAGTTAATATCTGTAGACAGCTATTACTGAAATTTTAAAAAGTAAATTTGCTACAGATTTTAGGGGCATAGGTGTGGAACTATTTGAATGTCATATACATCCATCACAACAATTTCACAGCAAGATGTAGAGAGCAGAAGGATTTCTAAAAGTCATTTGGTCACCAGTGATCCTGGCTCAAGACCAAAGTCAGAGATTAATTAGTAAAATTAGTGCCAGAATACCATAGTCTGCAGTAAAAGATGTAATCCCTTTTCATAATGCATAGTGAAACTGGGTCCCGGGCAGACAAGGGATCTTCTCCTGTCAAAAATTACTATTCACTGCAAACAAATGAATTGAAATATGGCTTAGTATTGATACCCTGTTACAAAAAGGTATGTATCTTGAAACAAATAGGACAGAATTTGGGCATGTCAATTTTTTTTTCTAAAACTTAGTTTCAATTGAAATTTGCAAGAGATTATTGATAACATTTTATTTCTTGTCTTCTGTGTTATTTTTCCCTAAAAAGGGATAGACTTCTGAGTTTTCTTTTCTAGGGGTCCTCCTGTGTAGGTTAAAGCTATTTCATATATGTGAGGTGTTCTTCAGGTGTTTCTATGATTAAAGAAAAAATCCAGAATGCTCTTTTTGAAACTTCTTGTATTCTTTTCACTTCCCCAGTTGGCATATTGCTTTCTAATGGCATTTAATGTTAAAAACTTTGGCTTTATTTTCTTATCTATTTTCTTATCTCTGTTTCCTTATCTCTCTCTCCTTGTTTTTCATTACCCTTATGTTATTCATCAAGATAAAGGGGGGCCCAGAACTGTCTTTCTATTTCCCAAAAGATTCCTTGTACACTCCATCTTTGTAGGAGAATTTCCTTTTTTAGTTCTTGACCTTTAAGAGGAGCTTGTGCCAAGATGGGCTCTGTGCATTATCTGAATCCTGCTAAATATGTTTGAAGTTCAGCCCTACGTTAACGACGTCCACAGAAGTCTTGGCATCATCTTCAAAGACATGTAGGGCTGTATTTTAAAGGCATTTAGGCACCTAAGCATGTTTTTATCTGTAGTTTTAGGTGCCTAAACATGGATTTATCTGCTGTATTATCTGATTAAAAAAATGTGTTTATGTGCAGTTTTAAAAATCTGGCCATAAATTCTCAGGTAACTCAAGAAATGTTCAACCAGAAACAGAAAAGGTTCCAGAGGGGAATACATCATTGTATGATTTGGGGAATTTGGTGCTGCTTCTTGAGTGTGAATTCAGGACTAGACTATAAATCCAGTGATAATTCATGTGAACATTAGCATGTTTGTACTGGAGACGATGAAACATCCATCTAGCCCACTGTCCCATGTCCAGTAGTTGCCAGTAGCAGACTCAAAAAAAAAAAACCAACCAAAGAAACCCAGGGCAAGGAGAGAACAGTACTCCTCCTGGCATATCCTGCCACTCTCAGCATGGATTAGGGATTTCCTGAGGCAGAGGCTGCCCATTTAACAGCTCCTTAACATGCTGTCAGCACTTAGTAGTCCCAGTACAGCGCTGACCCGAGGTTTCAAAAAAAAAAAAATAGCCACACTATCTCCAGAACCTCCTTTTGAAGGGTAATAGCTATCTGATATTCTATTACTGCTATTTAATTTACATTTAGGATTATTTTCCTGATATACCTTATGTCAGAGTCATTGAAATTCAATTGCATCAGCACAGAGGTGTGTGGGTACCTTCTTGTAACCTTCATCCACTGTCAAAGTATCCCTATTCTTTGTTTCCCCTCCTTTATAGGCAGTTATTATCTCTCTGTTCCCACCAGCTTTCCCGGTACAGAAATGAGACTTACTGATCTGTAGTGCCAAGAGTCTTCCCTGGAGCCCTTTTTAGAAACTGACATCACGTTTGCTTCCTCTCACGCTGCTGGGACTGAACCACAGTTAAGCAGTGAGTACCAGACCACAGTCCAGCAACATATTGAGATCTTTTAGAGTTCTTGTGTGAATACTGTCTGGTCCTAGATACTTGTTACTGTTCATTTTATCCACAGGCTTTAAAACCTCTTCAATTTACACTTTTGTTTGAGACAGTTCGTCAAACTTGTCCTCTTCAAAGAAAGACTCCAGTGTTGGACTCCTTCTATGCCCCTTGAGAGTGAACATTAATGCAAGGAATTCTCTAAGTTTTTTCACTATTAAAGCTTTATTTTCATCGAGCTCCCCTTTTGCACCTTCATCATCTGTCAGCACTACAGACTCTCTGGCAGACCTCTGGTTTCTTGATGTGTCTGAAGATGGCTTTACTGTTAGTTTTTATGCCGTTAGCAAGTTGTTCCTCAAAACTTTTTTTGGCCTGCCAATGGTTTTATATTTATGGTTTGCATTTAACTTACTGGTGTTTAGACTAGAAAGAATTTGCAGACAAGCTAAATGCCAAGATTATCCATGGAAGTAGAAGAACTGGATCAGATTAGGAGCCCACTTTTCTTATCTTGACAGTGGCTAACCCCAGATATTTCAGAAAAAAAGTGCAAAAAAGGGAAAAAAAGAAACATTGTATGTTTTCAAAGGACCTACTCTAAGACATTACAGTGGCTGGATTTTTCCCTGAAGCATAAAATTTTATATCACTAATATTTTTAAATCCAATCCTCGTATGAAACTCTTTCCTGTAACATAAAATTTTATATCACTAATATTTTTTAAATCCAATCCTTGTGTGAACTTGACTCCTTGCTTTTACAATATCTAGCAGCAATGAGTTCCACAAAGTGTTTATTGTGGGGGAAAAAACATCTTTTCATTAACTTGAAACTTACCAAATTTCAATATCACTATTTTTTTCTTTCTTTTGCACTGTGAAAAAAAAGGTTAAATAGATCAGTCAATTCCTATTCTTCATGTTCTTCCTATTCTTTCCGTTCTGGACTGTTTTGAGGGCAAGAGCTTTTATTTTGGAAGAAAAAAGAAGAAATTGGATGCAGTCAACATAGATTTGATTTACTTGGGAGGGACTTCAAGAAATTTGTGGACAGAAGACTCATGAAATGGAAAGTTCCTGATTCTAGTGAAAGGAAGAAGATGAGGAAAGTAATCACAATAAACTCTGAAAAGGAAAATATCAGTAAAATATGGCTAGGTAAGTCCCTTGGGAAAGAATTCTGAGAAGAAAAATGAAGTTCAGAAGAGCTGGCCATACATAAGAGAGACAAGATTAAAGGCATAGCAGTAAACTATCATGAAGCATAAGCAATGCTACATCTGGAAATCTTTAATGCAATCAAAAAATGAAAAATGAAAAAAAAATAAAAGGTCGCAATGCTAAGGAAG